>CAUYQV010026654.1:0-21385 GCA_963574575.1 Galagoides demidoff | reverse complement strand
ATATGAGTTTTATATTATTTTTGTTAATTTTATAATGTTAAACTGTAATAATAACAAATAATTGCTGAGAAGTGATTATTGAGAACTGCTTATCAAAGTTTGCATTGTTGTCAGGCCCTGCCCTGCCCTGTCCCCTGCCCCATCCCCAGGCCATGTTGTCCCGCCTTACTGATATTAAAATCTGGTCACCCTATGCAAAGTATTAGACTCAGAGAGAGGTCAGATGATTATGGCTTACATATACTCTTTACAGGGCTGAGGGAAGTGGGAGATATAGGCAATTATAGAGGAAGAGGACATAATTTTTTGGGAAGATGAATAAGCCCCCCAAACAGACAATAGCCTGGGACTAAGTTCCTCTGGGCTTTGGATGTGGTTTCAGCTCCTGTCTTCCTTCCTGAAGTATCTATCAATGCCCTCCAGGGATACCTGGAGGAGGGAATCATAACAACGGAATATCCTCTGTAGGTTTTAGACTTTAGGCAGCTGAGAGAACCTTAGAGAAAGCCTTTGCCTGCATTTACTGCTTCTCAAGTGCTCTCAGTCTGACATCCAAATTAGTATATTTTGGGGTATTATATTCTGAGCCCCAACACACACATGTTCCTCTTCTCTTTTGTTGCCTTGAAGACACCTTCCAGGCCATTTAAGATGTCAGTAGGAATATATCTATTAATTACCTCCATTTAATGAAAAAAGGCTTTTAAAGAATAAATGGCATTTTGATTTTGCTCATTATTCTTTAAGACATATTCAATCTGTTGATGATGTAGAATATTTTTATTAAAACTGTTATACTATAGTATTTGATAAAGCTTGACAATAGGCTCCAGGTTAATTTAAAAGTAGTACCCTCTTTGAGTTCTATGAAAATTACATAAGAAGTCATGATTGTCTGTATCTGGAAATGCACCACTATGAGAACACATGGCTTATTTTATCAGTCACTTCTAATTACTCTAAATAGTCTATCTTCTATGCCTAATGTGCAATTAAACTTCTGTGTTTATAGCCAGCATGGATATCCTTATGTGTAAATACAAAATTATTTCATAGTTGTAATTAAAATAAGAAAAACTCTATTCAAAATAAAACTTCACTATAGAGGTCCAAATGTTTTATTTGCATCTCTTGAATTGATTAATATCTTTTCTTCTTCCTTCTGTTAAGTGGTAAATTATAGTGATTAATATATTAACATACTACCAGACTGGCATTACTAAGATAAACTTTATTTTGTCATATTTTATATACCCTCTTTTGATATTACTGGAATATATTTGTCGTGTTTTTGGGGATTTATGAAGAATGTAGGGGTACAATTTTCTATTTCCTGTAACTAATTTGTCATGGTTTGGTATTGTGGATGTGCTAGAAAATGTTTTCCTATCAGTGTTGCAAAAGTTTGCATAAGATTGAATTTTTATTTACCTTAAATGTTTGAAAAATTAACTAGTTTAACAACCAGATGTTGAAATTATTTTTTTGGGAAAGTTTTCACTAAAACATTGATTCTTATTAGATAATAGGCATTTAGAAAGTTTCTGTTTTGTTTTGCCAGCTTTGCCAAGATGTTTTGAAGAAATATTTGCTAATTTCATATAAGTCGTCAAAATAATTGGTATATGGCTAGATTTATTATTCCCAAATTATTCTTTTAACATTCCTGGAAACTATAATGACCTTTTTTCCATCTGTATATTGTTAATTTTGGCTTTCTTTTATTTTTGGAGGGATTTACAGATTCAGTCATCTTCACAAATAAGCAGGTTTAGTGGGGTAAATGTCTTTGTTATTCCATTTCTATTTTATTTATTCCTTTATCTTTGTCATATACTATCTTCTGTTTACTTTGAGGTGGTCTGCACTATTTTTGGAAGTAAAGTCTCAATATAGAAGTTTAAATACCTAAGTTTAAACTTCTACTTATTTAATTTTTTTCTCACAAACATTTGAAGTATAGAATTTTTGTCTCAGTGCTGATATAGCTTTTTCTCACAAGTTTTAATGGGCTGTGTTTTCATTGTCATTTTAAAATATTTTCTAGTTTTCCTTGTAATTTACTTTTAGCTTTGGGTTATTTAGGAGGTATTTTTACATTTTTGAAAGTTTGAGAATTTCTGTATATCTCATTGTTATTTATTTTGTGGAGAGAAAAAAATTATATTACTATGTTTTTTCCTCACCCATCACAGAGGCCCCTATAACAAAAGACCGGAATAAGAAAAAAAAATACAAATGTATTTAATATAAGTTTAACATGACACCAGAGCCTTCAGAAAAGACCTAAAGAACCAAGAAAAACTCTATATTTTAATGCTTATTTCTGTTGACAAATGCATAGTCATACAGAAGCATGATGGAACAAAAGCGGGTCTGATCTAATGGTAATAAACTAAGGAGCAACTTAGCAAGGCCTGTTTGTTCAGGTTTCTTTCGGCCTTTCTTGTCTTCACGCCTTCCCTCCAGATAAAGGACCTCTCTGAGAGAAGGGTCTTATACAGGGTGGCTAGCAAGTTCATGTGCAATTTAAATAGTTTAGTTACAAGGATAAATTTAGTTACAACCTAACTATTTAAATTGCACATGAACTTTAGGGTCACTCTGTATTTTATTTTAGAGGAAGGTGGGAACATTCTATGCCCTGCTTCAGGTGAAAACAGCAGGCAGAGGCCAGAGAGAGCTGCCTGCTCTTCTATCTTCTCAAATGCCAAAGTGCCATGTTTGGGGTAGCATTCCTGAATTCCAACAGTTTCTAATTGTATATGGCTTGAGGCTGATAATTTTTTTTTTTTTTTTTGCAGTTTTTTGGCCAGGACTGGGTTTGAACCCGCCACCTCTGGAATATGGGGCCAGTCGCCCGAATCCTTTGAGCCACAGGCGCCACCTGAGGCAGATAATTTTTTAAAAGATTTCAACCTTTGTAAACTTTTGAATATAACTTTATAGCTCAGAACATAGTCTACCTCAGTTAACTCTCTATGTACACATACCTAACAATTTGTATTACAACCCTTAACTTTTTGAATCTCAAAATTTGCTGCCAAAATTTGGAAAATTTGTTAAAATGCAGATTCCATGGCTTAACCTTCTAGAAAAATGGTAGCAATATACGTGTCTAGACATCTGTGTTTTTTACATGCCCCATTCATTTCTTCTGAGAAGAGCTTTGTATAAAGATTGCTTAAGATGATGTTGTGTCATCCATACTTTATTAAGAAAATGCTTATATCTCCCAGAGACTGGATAAAAATGCCTGTAAGAAATATTCATCATCATAATAAGAAAACCAAATAAAATAATATATTAGAAATAAGAGATTATCTTTCAATTTTGTTCAGATTTTAGTTAATTCATTAAATGTACTAACAATAACTTGAATTACATCAATAAAAAAACAGACTGAGATGTGTGTCTTAATGAGACTGACAATTTCATGTGAATAATGGACAATAAGCTACAAATATTATATGCAAATACATATTATATGTAAAATGTTAGATGCAAAGGTCTCTAACAAAATGAAAATAGGACAAAGAAATAGTATTATAGATGTGAGAAGTAAAGGGACTGAAAAGTTTAAGGCTTTAAGAGATTGTTGAGGAAGGCTTAATTGAACAGGTGTTATGTGAGCAAAGATTTGAAGGAGGTAAAATGTTTCCATACATATTTTTAAGTGTAAATGATTCAGGCAAAGGGAACATCAACTGCTGAGACCCTGAGGTGAGATCCAGTCTGGTCTATCAACAGAAGCAAGAAGTTTGGAATTGAGGCTGAAATGCAGAGAACAAGAATAGGAGTGGTAGGAAATGAGGTCACCCATGTAACCTGGGCACAATTAAACATCTTGCACTTTCAGTACATTTAAACTTTGCAAAGTTTTAAACAAGTGAGCAATAGGATCTAAATCCGCTTTTTGAAATCATCTTGTGACTCTGTTTAAAGTACATGCTAGAAAGAATACAGGCCAAATAAATGGAATGTTCATTTAGAAGGACATTGTAGTGATTACTGGAATTTCCTCTTCAAGGGTTCTTGGTCTCAGTGATTTAAAGAATGAATCCACAGACCACAGCTCAGTGGTAAGACAGAATTTATTTACAGAAAAGGAAAAAAAAAATACAAAAATGCCAACGCTCCTGGCAGAGAGAACCCAGGTGGGGGAAAGAGCTCTCTCTCTCCCTCTCTGTCGCTGTCTGGGTTCTCTGCTCAGGGGTATATATAGTCACATGGGGTTAGCCGGAACTCAGCTGGGACATTTTGTGGTGTGTGGATCCTCTACAGTGACATTCAACCTTATACAGTTAGCAGCAGAGGGCTGGAACTCAGTTGTTACATTTAGCAGCATGGGCCAAACCCAGTTAATGAAGGGCTATAATCCCTTTCATTCTGGCTTAGGAAACTTACATGAAATTGACTAGGCCTAGAAAAGGTGGGGTTCCATGTTCAGCGGGAAGGGCAAGGGGAGGGAGACCTAAGGGGCTGGTGTCTCCTCAGTTGTCTGGCCCCTTTGGTAACTGGAGCCTCCTACAGGGGCCCTGCATTGCCTACCCTGCAGCCTGCTGGTTCCTCTCCTGGCTGCTACCACACCAATACCACTGGAGTGCAAGCAGAGGCCCCAGGTCCTCCACCTCAGCTAGGGTGAGCCAGCTTGGCCGCCACCTATATGGTATCAGTAGTATTACAGGTGAGAACAATGGCTTGTACTAGTTTATAAATAAAGGTTTACAAACACTGCAGTGGACTTAACAGGGAGATCACCTTGGAAGAAGTGAGAAATGGTTGGAGTCTGAATCAAGTAGCAGCATGATTTCCTTATAATTTGAATATGAGTTATGATAAAAAGTAATACCTCATAGACCCAGGCTTAACATGAAAGATTTTTTATTTAAAAAATTAACTCATTTATGAAAATTTCTAAAAACTTTTCTAGATGAGAAACATAATGAGCTTCTTCATATCACTTATTTATAAAAAGCCTAAGCCCTTTAACATATCTAAGATAAGTTTTATTTTCTTGATGCATGCCGTTTAAATGATTCGGTTATGGTAAAGCTGTTCATTGGCAGAGACACATCTTAAACCTATAAAGAAGAGTCCTCCAATGTTTAGGTGTCTATACTTATCTTTCAGGTACTAATGCATATCCCAGATTATAAAGCATTCAAAGTATTTTGAAATTTTTCTTTTTTTTCTAGAAACAGAGTCTCACTTTGTTGCCCTCAGTAGAGCACTATGGCATCACAGCTCACAGCAAACTCCAGCTCTTGGGCTTAGGTGATTCTCTTGCTTTAGTCTCCGGAGTAGCTGGGACTACAGGCTCTCGCCATAACACCCAGCTATTTTTTTGTTGCAGTTTGGCCTGGCCCGGTTTGAACCCGCCACCCTGGGTACATTCGGCTGTCACCCTACTCACTGAGTCACAGGCACTACCCCGTGTGTTTTGAAATTTCAAAACAAAATTAATTTGATATTAAATTTAACTCCAAATCTTACATGCTTGTTAGAGAGTAATGGAAGGAAACAATGAAAAATCCGATTATGGATATATATTGTGACACATTACAAAGTTTGTACAGCTAAAAAACTTGTACGTATTTATTCTTTAGAATCAACAAATAGTCCGTAAAAGACAACTCATTCACAGAGGTCCTTAAGATTCAACACATTCTGAATAATAATAGCAAAAATTGGAAAGCAGATTTCTCGGTCCTGATTTAGGCAACTGTAAAAAATCACCTAATCTCTTTTTTTAGACAGGAAGTTTGGCAGGAGCTTTCCTTACCGACAACAAATTTGTCTCCTGGCAGTAGTGATTTGTAGCAGCTGCTGCAAATCAGTAATAATTTGGGCTCATTCCATTGCACAGGTGTGGAAAGCCTAGAATTTAAGAGGTTTACAAACTCTGCACTGCACTTATCAGTAATGAACAACTTCGGTGACTTTTTTTTTTTTTTTTTTTTGTTTGGTGAGATTTATTGTTATTTCAGTATCTAGAAGTTTCTTTTTTTCAAGGTCAAAATGATTGGTCAGATAAAATGTCTGTATATTCTAGCAACTCTTTTCACTCAGGATAGAGGAAAAGTGAGAACGGGGATGGGGTTTTCTTTACTAAGCTTTCATAAATCTTTAAGAATAGTTGGGAAGTTAGAGACCCGCCTCTATTCACAGTTAATCTCCTGCATATGTCAATTTTGTTGTGTTTCCATAATCCGTGACATTAGATCTCTACAAAGGCTAGAGGCAATAGACTTATTGATTTCCACTTCACACTAACATGTTTGGCAATATATAGGCAAAAACATTCTGCTGTGATATATTATTAGTACAGCTGAAGGGTTCAAAGTCAGATCTTCACTTGTGCACTATCAGCAAGTCACTTATTCAATTGAGTTCTAGAGTTCTACCCTTTTAGTCAGTAGGCAAATGATCAAGGTCATGGCATTCACCTCCACAAATTTATGTCTTAGGCAGTTATGTATCACTGTGGCCCATTGAAATTCTCTTGGTAGGCTATTATAACTTTTCCTTATCAAATCAGTCTTTAAATTTACATATTTAAGAATAATATAGTTAATCTTTTCTCTTGAAAAGTCCAAAGGAATACTATTATATAAAACAAGAAAATGATTAAGTTTGCTGGCTCTTCATTATTCCTACTTCTACCAAGGAACGCCAGACACTAATTTATATAAGGTAATACACTAGTTTGTTGCATCAGTGCAAAAACAATACTTTCTTGAACTTCTTTTATTTAGTTGTGGCATTGGAAAAGTGATGATGCAAAAGGCAACATTCAGGAAATGCTCACTGTATTTTACCTAAGTAAGCAGCTTTATTTTATTTAATAAATAAAGCACTTCATGTGTTCCAAACGTAAGATTTGAATTTAGGCCATTTGAGTCCAAACATTTTGAGTCCATACATTTTATTTCACTGCATTAAAGTTTGTCACTTTGAGTACATATGCGTATTACATTTTGTGATGTTTTATGGTATACTTATAAAACACGTATAGATTATAGGGGAATGAAGTCATTATAGTAATGATACACTGGGATGACTTTTTAAAATATGACTGCCAGTATAATATGTGTACGTGTGGGTGTTCATACAGCCATATCTACTATTTATCCTTTACGTAAAAATGATATGAAACCAATCATGATTTTTACACTATCTTGTAGAGAACAAACAAACAAAACAAAACAAAACAAAGCAAAACTGATTCTCCAAGGCAGATCTGATAGTAATGTTTATATTTACTAGACCTAGATAGCTCAAACTTTTGCCTGGGATAATCATGCAGCCAGCAATGACTACTGAAATAGAATGAAATTAGCTACTTGGCCACATACAGATACCAGTTGATAATTGTAAGCTTTTTTTTTATATTGCTGAGGTGCTGCCATGAATGTTTCTCCCATATGGTGTTTATTTCATGTCCCCTTATGGTTATTGACTCTGCCATCAGTGATTCTCTCACATTGTGATTCCACAATGTTCCCTTGTTGTGATTGGCAAAGCTCCATTATGGCTACAATGTCTGGAAGGTCCCTTCTAGCAGACTTCATAGTCAAGCATGATGTTTACTGAAAAATTTCTTTTCAATTGTAATGTAATGAGTAATATCTAAAAGGGTAAATTCTATGTTTCATTGCCTTAAAATACCTTTGGTAAACTTATTTTTGTATGCACATATAAAATAAGCCATGGAAATTACTTATAAGAAATTCATACTTTTGAGTTGTGTTCTTTTTAAAATTATAAAATTATAGAGTCCCACCTACTCTCTTTTAATAATTTCAAGTCAGCTTTGAAAGTTATATTTACAACATAATATTCTCTTTAACTAAATTTAATTATTTCAGTGATAGTGGTTTATTTATTAAGAGACATCAGTTTTATTCAAAGTCTATATTAGAGTCATTTCTAAATATATTCTTAAGATGGTAAATCTTAATTCCAATCAGTAGAGTAGAGATCGAATATCAGCTCTCAAATTAAACTGATTGAATTACCTTAGGTGAGTCTCTAACCCCTCTTAGTTTTATTTCCCTCCTCTGGAGCTGTGAAGACTGTCAAATGAGATAACCTATAGCAAAGACAGTTGTAAAGATGTCATCGAGCTTTAAAACATTAATCAAAGGTAAAGCAATACCACTCTCATCATCAAACTCCATACTATCTACACCTCATTATGGTGATTTCATGTACTAAATCTGCTTATTAAAAGCACTTTCCATTTCCTTTTTATTAATGAAACAAACATTGTTATGTACTTTAAAAACATAATCTGAAATGGAGCTGTAATTTTATCAATATTATATTTTTTAAGATTATAATGAATGTTCGAACACAGTTAAATGATTGGCAGCATTAGGCAAGTTGCTTGAGCTTCATGTTTAGATTTTGATATAAAATTAAAAATACGTTACTCTGAAAGTGTTGCCTTCAGAATAAAATCAAATAATGCCTGTAGAACTTAACACATTTTTGTAGTTTAGTACATATAGCCCCGATTTTTTTTATGTCCCAGTAATTACAAAGACTGAAGGAAATCCTTGTGTTTTCAAATCCTAAAATACTTCTTGTCCTAAGGTTTCAATGGGCTTCTTAGGGTTTTGAATTTACATGAAACTTAGAAGATTTTTACTACTCGGTTTTTCTGTTTCCCTTCTCTTTCAGTGACTCCAATCACACATCTTGTTAGCTTGTTGGTGTTGTTCAAAGGAACTTTTTAGATTTTTCATTCACTATTTTCTTTCTCTTTCCCTCTGCTTCATTTTGGATTTTTCTATTGCTATGACTTTAAGTAACAAATTTTCTGATTATTTTTCTTTTGTGATAACATATTTTCAGTTAATCACATCTGATATGTTTTCATCTCACTGCAGTTTTCATTTTCAGACTTTGGGTAATTTTTACACTTGCCTCATTTATTTCTAAACATATGGAATCTAGTTATTAATAACTACTATAACATCCTTGTCTGTTAATTCTAACATTAGAATTGTGTCACTTCTGGGTTGGTTTTGATGGATTATTCTCTTCATTATTTTGTATTTAAAAATATGAATGGGGTACAAATGTTTCTTTGATACATGGATTGCTTTTGTAATGCTTAAATCATGACGATAAGTGTGCCCATCACTCAAGGAGTTTTCATTGTATCCATTAGGTAGATTGCCACCCCTTTCCTTTCCCTGCCTGCTCCTTGTATTTCTACTGTATTTTACTTTCCTCTGTGCGCCTGTTCTGATTAATTAGGGAGCACATGTGGTGGTTTTTTTTCCCCATCCTTTAGATATTTAGCTTGTGAAAAATGTCTCCAATTCCATCCAAAACTGTTCTGAAGGGCATTAATCATATGAGTGAGTAGTAATCCATGCTATGCATATAGCACATTTTGTTACTCCACTTATAAATTGATGGCCATTTGAGTTGATCCCACATCTTTGCAATTGTGAGTTGTGCTTCAATAAACATTCGAGTACAGGAGTCTTTCTGATAAAATGACTTCCTTTCCATTGGGTAGATGCCCAGTAATGAGATTGCTGTATCAAATGGTAGGTCTACTTTTAGAAATCTCTATGAAATCTCAATACTATTTTTCATAATGGTTGGAGTAATTTTCAGTCCTACCAACAGTAGATAAACATTTCTTTCTATCTGCATCTGTGCTAGCATTTATTGTTTTTAGACTTTTTAATAAAAGTTGTTCTCACAGGAATAAGGTGAATACTTTGGTTTTCATTTTCATTTCTCTGATGCTTAGTGATGTTGAGCATTTTTTTTTTAATTCTTATTGGCCATTTGTCTATCTTCCTTTGAAAAACTTCTGTTTGTACATTGTGTTTTCTTCTTGCTTGTTTGAGTTCTTTGTAGATTCTGAATATTAGCCCTTTATTGGGTATGTAGATTGTGAATTTTTTCTCTTATTTTGTAGGTTGCCCATTTGCTCTCCTGCTTACAAGAGAACCTCCATATTTGACCATCCCTTACATTGACCACCTTCTTGCATTGACCTAATTTTCAATGAATGGACATGCGCCACATTTACATATCAGTACAATAAGCCTAGATCCTTATGTTGGCCACCTCTTTAAGTTGACCAGTTTATTACAGTCCTTTGAATGGTCAACTTACAAAGTCCTACTGCATTTCCTTAGCTGTAGAAAGCTTTTTAATTTAATCTAGTCCCAGTTATTTATTTTTATTGTTTCTATAATTGCCACTGGAATCTTAGTCACAAATTCTTTGCCTATGCCAATGTGTAGAAGAGTTTTTTCTACATTTTCTTCTAGAATTTTTATGGTTTCATGCCTTACGTTGAAGTCTTACCCATCTTGAATTATTTTTTGGTGAACAGTGAGAAATAGGGGTTCTGTTTTGTAGTTCTGCATATGGCTATTCAATTTTCCCAGCATGATTTATTTAATATGGCTTCCTTTCTCCAGTGTATATTGTTGTCTGCTTTGTCAAATGTCAGGTGGCTGTATTTAGATAGTTGCATATCTGAGTTCTCTATTCTTTTCCATTTTTGTAACAGTACCATGTTGGTTTTGCTTCTATAGCCTTGTAGTACAGTTTGAAATCTGGGAATGTGATGCCTCCAGCTTTTTGCTTTGGCTGTTGGGCTTTTTTCTTGTTCCGAACAAAGTGCAGAATTATTTTTTCTAGATCTCTGGCATTTTGATGGGGATTGAACTGAATCTGTAAATCACTTTGCATAGTATGGACATTTTAACAATGTTGATTCTACCAATCCTTCAGGGCGACATGTTTTTCTGTTTATGTCATCTGTGATTTTATTCCTAGTTTCATTCATAGTTCTCTTTCTAGAGATCTTTCATCTTTTTGGTTAAGTATATTCCTGGGTTATGTTCTTCATGAGTCTAATTGTATGCCTAATAATATTTGATTGGATGCCAGGTATTATAAATTTCATTTTATAGAGGGCTAGATATTTTTATACTCATAGATTCTATTAGATTCTATTGTGGCATTAACTTATTTGGAAAAAGTATATTTCATTCAGGTCTTGCTTCTAAAATTTGTTAAGAAAATACACAGTAGGGCTCAGTTTAGGACCAATTATTGCCTATAGAGTTATGAACTTCCTAACTCTTCATAAATTATCAGTAAGTTTGAGTTTCTCTAATCTTACAGTGGAAGCAGGCACTATTCTGACTTGGGTGCTTTTCTGTAATCTCTTCGGATGACACCCTTGTTCTTTCTCCTTCCACCCTCACAACACACACATACTGCACCACCCTCAGGATTTTATTCATGAACATGCTCTGATAGGGGCTCTGCTGAGCACCTGAGAAGAATCCCCTGCAGATGTCTGAGATTCTCTTTCTGAGCTGGTTTATCCTCCTTTGTAGTCTGTTCTAGGAGCTCTAGCCACTTTGATCTTTTTGGATTCTCATCTTCATCTTCTTGACACAGAGATTCCAAAATATTTTCTGCCTGGATCTTACTCCATGCACCATAGCTGTGAAAATCTTATGAGTCAATGTGATTTACTTAATCTGTAAATCACTTTGCATAGTATGGACATTTTAACAATGTTGATTCTACTAATCCTTCAGGGCACTCAGGGTGCTTATCTTTTTTGTGCCCCATATGCCACAGATTATTATACTTTATTACTTGGTATCCATTATCTTAAATACTTGTTTTTCCTTCTTTAAGGCTTATTGTGTATGTTTATTGTTTTGTTTAGAAAGGAAGTAAATTTGGCATTAAACTGTCAAGTACGGGGCAAGAAAATGGTCTTAATTTCTTCCTGCTTGCAAAGTAATAAGCTCAACTATGACAGTTCACAGATACTTGCAGAAAAACATGCAATGTCTGGATCAGTAACAAATGATTACCTATTATTGTAAAAGCAGAAGTCCGAATAACATTGTAGCAGTGGTTCCTGAAACCACCGTTATGATAGGTAATATGTAAGTACAGTAAGGATCACGAGTTGCCTATACCTTCCGTGGATATGTGTTAGAAGAGAAGAACCTCAAGTTCAAGAGACTCTAATCTTATTTTGGGATAGCTGGAAAGTATGCCCAATGTTCCTTCATGAGAAAGGATGTATCTTTATTACCTATAAATGTAAGCAAATGCCTCTGGAAACGGGAGTGAAATGTCTCTATTTTTATTATCTTGGAGGAAAACATCTCCATTTTTATAATCTGGCAATGTAAATAAACTTGTTTTAGTGGGAGTTCATGTCTAAAATTTCCAGAGTTCTGTGTTTATGCAAACATTCCTAGATGCATAGAATTATGGGAGAGATTTATGCAGAATTGTCTCTCTACATATGGTCCCTGTTAGTCCATTTTATTTGCAAGTGAAAATTCTTTATAGTTTTTAAAGAAGACACCAGGACAAACTTCAGAAAGGCTTAGAAATGAAGTTTTAAAATTAGGGCAGCCATATGATGGCCATTCAAAACAGTCATTATCAGTGGGCATTCACCAATGAACATCTTAAAGAAGCGAGACCTTTAGAATAATGTAACAGAATTACACCTGCCACAATTTTACTCATCTGATGTGTGTATGCTCAGATCCCAGTAAGAGAATACAAAATCATAATGCATAAGTACTTAATAGAACTGTAAAAGTTAGGAGTGTCATTCAGTCAAGATTAACAAAAAGATTAGACTCACCAGGAAAATAATGCCCCATATTTTAAGTGCATCAGAATCATCTATGACAGCTTTTAAAATTATAGATACCAACAGCCTCCCATTAGGCCAACTGAATCAAAGTAACTTTTACACAGTATTTCTATAATTGAAAAAAAAAATCCTGAAGGGAACAAAAGCATTTTAGAGGTACTATTGCTACTATTGCTGAATTTCAAAGGCAAGCAAAAACTAAACATGTGAGCATGCTATTTTATGACACTCAATGTTAGCAATGAATCTCTAAGTTTCTTTCCCCAAATGCAGAGAAAGTCCAGGGGAATCATAGCATCAAGGTCATCGGGAAGAGTGTTCAGCCTCCTGTTGAACTTTATAGAGATACAAAGCTGATAATGAAAGATGCAGAGAGTCCCTCTGTGCTACGGTAACAAGAATGTGTTGAACATTCATGGCAGCACAAGTAGGGAAAACTTCAGGTCTAGCCTCTATTTGGTCGTAAGTGTGAAATAATCTCTGGTCACTGAAGATAATTTACACTTTATATTTTAAAAATAACTTTTTATATATAAGATCTTTATAACCTTACAATATTCTGACTGAGAAACTTCAGACTTAATAGTAATGATTCAAAACTATTAGAAAATATTTTCCTATCACTAATAGGAGGACATGTCTCAACAGAAATACAGAATTTTAGGGGTGCCTTCAACGTGTATAAAAAAGGGAACATGTTGGAAAAAGGGCAAGGAGTGATGGAAGTGATCCTACTTGAGGAGAGCAGAAATGATTTTTTGAACAAGACTTGAGGCAGAGAAACCCTTAGGGCAGCGGTTCTAACCTGTGGGTCACAACCCCTTTGTAGCAATGAAAATACATTCTGCATAACAGATATTTACATTATCTTCATAACAGTAGCAAAATCACAGTTATGAAGTAGCGATGAAAATAATTTTGTGGTTGGGGGTCGCCACAACATGAGGAACTATATTAAAGGATTGAAGCATTAGAAGGCATTAGGAAGGTTGAGAACCACTGCCTTAAGGTAAAGGTAATTTAAAAAAAAAAGAAAGATATAAAGAAGATTAACTGAAACACAAATGGAAGAATAGGATGTATTGGAAACCCAACAATAAGACTTTATTTCCAAATTTTGGGTATCAATTTTGGTGCAGGGTCAAAAGCTAAACAGAAAAGTAGCATAATTTCATGTATGTATATAGGTACCATGATATTTTCCTCAAGAATACGTAGCTTCCATATGTCAGAACTCAGAGAATGTAGAATCAATGGTTACACATTAGTGATTTAATACTGATTAGTGATTTAATTTAGTGCACAAAACAGTCTTTAAATAAAATATTTAGAGAAAATGTTCATATCATAATATGAGATAGAGAAGCCTAACATCCTAAACTTTGATATTAACTGCCTAAAAACTGTCTTCCTCCAAATTATTTGAAAGAAATGCAGGATGAAAGGATCAGCAACACCTCTTTTACATAATCTGGTTACATACCATGTTCTTCATGGTTTATCTTAATAACATATAGGTAAATGTTACTTTATTTTTAGGTGAGATTACAATATGAGCCAAAGCAAGTCTTTATTTCAATTTCTTCTTACTTTTTTTTTTTTTTTGAGACAGAATGTCACTACGTCACTTTGGGTAGAGCACTGTGGCGTCACAGCTCACAGCAACCTCCAACTCCTGGGATTAAGTGATTTCTTCCCTCAGCTTCCCAAGCAGCTAGGACCACAGGTGCCCACCACAACATCCAGCCACCTTTCTGTTGCAGTTGTCATTGTTGCTTAGCTGACCCAGCCTAGGTTCAAACCCACCACCCTCCAGTATATGTGGCTGGCACTGCAGTGAAAGTAAAATATCAAATGTCACCTAGCACAATAGCTCAACCCTGTAATCCCAATAATCTGGGAGGCCAATGCAGATGGATTGCTTGAACTCACAAGTTAGAGCCAGGCTGAGCAAGAGTGAAACTGTCTCAAAAAATAGCTAGGTGTTGGGCTCAGTGCCTGTAGCTCAGCAGCTTAGGGCACCAATCACATACACCAGAGCTAGTTGGTTCTAATCCAGCCCAGGCCTTCCAACAACAGTGACAACTACAACAACAAAAAAAAAATAGCCAGGAGTTGTGGTGGGCACCTGAAGTAACAGCTACTTGGGAGGCTGAGGCAAGAGGATCACTTGAGCCCAGGAGTTTGAGGTTGTTGTAAGCTATGATGCCACCCTCTACCAGGGCCGAGAAAGTAAGACCCTGTCTCAAAAAATAAAATAAAATATGTCACACTTGTAAGTATCTTATGCAAAGTATTCTTAAGATCTTCCAGGACGTCTGCCTTCTGACAAATTGCACAGTTCTTACTTAGGATGATTGTCAGAGCACCATTTCAATGCAATGAATCTTAATGACTCCACCATTGATTAATTGCTTGCCTAATTGTGAAAAGTGAATTAAATAAATTAGGAGCAAGAAAAATCAATTTGTCAGCCTCACAGCCCAATTAAGTTATAAAGTTGACAAATACAGGTTCTCAGTTTAGAAAAAAAATGTTTTCTCAACTGTCTTTTGGTAAGCTCTAACTTTTACTTAATTAGAACGCAAGCTAAATTTCTTTCAGAAAGTAGTTGTTCATATGAAAACTCAACTTGTTTCTTTCCTTCTTTTTGGTGTCAAAATCAATCTCTTAAGGAGTTATTTCTGATTTAATCTTTTTCCACTGTCCCATTTAATTTTATAATTCTCCTTTTTTCACCCTTATTCTAGTCTTTAACACTTCGAATCATTATGCACACTATGGCTAATTAGTCTTTTACATGCTCCAGTGACTCTCTATTGCCATGCTTTGTAAGATCTACAGCACAGTCAGCTTTCCAACCAAGAGTGTAAGGTCATCAACGATCACATTTCAGATTTATCTCATTTGCTGCTCTACATACAACCAATGCCATTGTTCAACTGTCATAATTAATATTCTCCCAAGCATCCCATTTCCTTATCTCCACCGCATTCAGTCTTCAGGGCTTATCAAAATGCCATTACAACAGCTAATTTTTAATTGCATTTACTATACTCCAGATACTACTGTTCTAAGAATGTTACATGTAATACTTCATTCTCATAACAACTGTATGAAATAGGTACAATTATTATCACTATTTTATAATGGTATAATTGAAGTGTAGAGGGCCCATGTCCTACATCTAAGGGAAAAGAGGAGCTGGGGTTGGAAGACCACCCGCAGGGCCACATCACCACTAATGTGTTCCAGGCACTTTTGCCTTCATAAACTCTTTCTTCCACCTAAAAACAATTATAAAAAATGTTTTAGGATGACCGTAAAAGAAACACAAGGATGTCAATATTATATACTGAATTTTTTATCTAAAAGTATATTCATTTAAATTTTATAATAAAATAAAACATTTTTGTGGATCTCTAAAAGCATCATGGGCCTCAGACACTGTGCTACTGTGCTTAATGTATAATTTGGCCCTGTCACCAGTTTGATGCCAGTTTGATGCCCTTAAACACTATGTGAATGCATTTCCAGAGTTCTTTAGATTGAAAGTCTTGCTCGCATATAACATTTTACTATATTTTTTATATATGTGTATATATGTTTTCCAAATACAGCCATCATGCTAGGCTTCATGTTACAATGATCTGCATATGCCATACTCAGTAAATTATAGACCCCATAAAGACATTCATCATTACCATGCAGTTCCTGTTGACATCCAATGCCTCATATATAATGAATTTCAGTAAGTTTTCATCATATTTTCTAACAAAGGAATAAATACCATACCAAATATGCATTAAGCACTTTAATAAATTGAATACTATCATTTTTTATAATGTAATTCATATGACTTATACATCTTTAAATAAAGGTTCACCGACCTGAAATGTTCAGAAATCATTTTGTAATTATTTCTTCAGGTTACACCCCTTTCCATGTTCTATCACTGTTTATGTTGGGTAGATGGAATTCCATCTCTCCTAGGGAAAAGGGACAAAGTGCATGCTCTGTTTGGGGGCTGCTTGGAGCAATTGCCTCACCTGGGAAGAAAGACAAGGGTGGGCCCCGTCTCAGGGCTGCCCACCTTAATCCTATCTCACATCTAGGGGAAGGAGGAATGCTGGGGCCTCGCAGCCCAGGCACCATAGGATTTCACTTAGAGCTATTCATCATGTCATTAACTTCCATCACAGTGGCTCCATGGTAACTCTGAACAATGAGGAGGGGCCACTCCAGGCAGGATAAAATAGAATCCACCATTACTGGAGCACTTCTGTATGATAAAGGAGGCTCATTTGTTATCTGTGGAAAACGGATCTTCCTCTGTAAACCTGTATCTAGAGCTTTTGCTCTGTAAACCTATCTTTGTCTTCCTCAGTAAACTTTGTTTCATGCTTACTTTGCTTTTGATGGGTCCAGTCATTGTTGGGCCATAATTACAAGATCTGAGAATGTAGCCAACAGCCTGTACCTTGTTTATACCTCATAAATCTCACAAATTTCATTTTAAAAAATTCTGAAATATCTAATATGTTAGATGGATTTATTCTGAAGGAACTTTGCTTCAAGTTTCACAGTGCTCTGTTTTTCCTATGTGGCATGACATATGTAAATTATTCAAGAAAGTAGTGATTTCTATTAAAATAATAGCAATTCCCCTGAATGTTTTAAAAAATATATACATGCCCTTTTAAAAATTTAAGCATTTGTGAATTCTCCAAGGGAAGACTCATGTCCCATTCCTGCTATATGTCTTAGCTGGAGCTGCTGCTCAGCTGGTACTCAGAGACACAGCTTTTGATACCCAGTTTCAGTTCTGACAGGTCCCATCTTTTGTTAGGTTTATGTTGAAGGAGCTCAGGAAATTTACCCCTAAATATGGCAATTCAAGATCAAAAAGCATAGGAAAGGGGTTTTGCTCTCTCTCTGCATAACCAGTCAATCAAACCGAGGATTGACTTCTCTGCCCCCATCTAAATGCAACCATACTTGGCTCAATTATTTAAAACAGAAGATCTATTTCTTAGGTTAATTTACAAGTCATTCCATTTCTCCTATCCATTCATCCTTCTGGGCAACTGTTTCTCCTCTACAGAATTACCTATACTCCTCATTTCTTTCCTCCCTCTATAAAGTGTATATAACAACTTCTGAACTTCATTGGGATACAGAGTAATGACTGTGATTCTCCGCGCATGCCTTGTAAATAAACCTTTCTCTTCTTAGTCTGCCTTGTTATCTTCCAGGAAACTCGGGGGAAAGGGAAGTTTCTCTTCACTCTCACAATGTCAGTCTTGCGATATAATAACGATTCAAGGTATTTCCTAGAACTTTGAATTATATCTTTTCCTTCTCACTATTCACATGTTAGTTGATAATAACCTCGAAGCGTAAACACTTTTCAAATCCTGAGAATGTCTTAAAGAGGCCTATGAAGACTTTTTGTACTTAGAGAAGGAGGTATTGGTACATATGGGTCTATTCCACATTCATCTATCCTTGTCACCTAAGTAGTTGCCTTCATTTTTTTGTGTTTATAATATTTCTGGAAATATTGTTGCTGGCGTTGAAAAGAATGTAGTCCAAAATCAAATTTCTAATCCTATAATCAGCACATTATTTAATTGGCAAATTTTTGCTTCAGTGGAGATGTGCCAATTAAAATTTTACTGTACTTTTTTTACATGCATACTCAGCTCATATCTCAACTTCCATAAACCACTCATGAAATACAAGAATTTTCAGACTCAATTAAGTCTTTTTTTGCTTCATTAAGTATAAATACATTACCCAATTCTTGTGAAGTTTTATGGATATTTTTAACAGGCTCAGACTTTATTAGTTGGATCCAGAATAATCTTGTCTAGGATGCTATGAAATACGAGGTGAGGACTTTGTAGTAATGGCAACTCTTTGAAATTTAATTTATAGATATGAATTAAAAATATTCTCTCCTATAAATACTCATGACATGGTAAAGTCTATAGATTAGACTATAGTAGGTATCTTATGGCTCAAGAATCATTCACTATTATTTTGTGACATTGATTTCCCTTACACATTGTTTAATCTATAGAGGATTCTATTTTGTCAATAGAGGATGAGCTCCCAGACACTGAAACAAATTAAGAACTACTAGATAATACTATTTAGTTACGTATTTAAATGTGATAGGAAACTGTTTTGATACATGGTAGTTTACATATGATCTAATGAAATTGTTTCTAATCTTGAGGCCAATGTTCATAATCATTCAAAACATTATGCATGCATGAAGCTGTTCTAAATGATAATTACAAATTCTCATCCCATTCTAAATAAAATATTTTGCATGGTACTTACTATCATTTTTATGGTGAACAAAAGAAGATAGACACATGAAACTACATATTGTATAATTTCGTTAGTATAAAGTTAGGGATTGGGGATGAGGGTAATGGCTGTGAGATTGACCAAAAAGAAAAATATCTATGACGAAACAAATGGGGGCTTACATAGGCATACGTAATAACCATATTGATGGAAAAAATAAATAGTATCTCTGATTTCTCTTGTGTATAAATTCTATCTCTACTGAAAGAAAAAAATCCCCACCCCATTCTAATTAAATGGGACTCTGTGGATGTAAATGGGAAAAATACATAGTTTTAAATAGTTCTTAAGATAATTATAAAAAGAAGATTGGCTAAAAAATACATTTGGGGGTGCTACTATTGATAACCTTTAATAGCAATAATACAAAACTCCTGAAATTATTCTTTCATTAATAAGTAATCATTTTTATAGTGAGATATACTGAAAAGTGTGGTAAGGGAAGGAAATGAGAAAGTACTAAGAGGAAGAAGCTCCCAAAACAAGGCACTAGAGATTTTCAAGAGAAATAGTTCAGAGGTCTCCTGGGTCTAAGAAGACATCCTCCTCTTACACTATAAACTTTCACTGGATTGAAGCAGAAAATACATGTTTAGGGCAATATAGGGGTCATAAAAGATATCAGAAATCACACTGGAGTTGAAGAACTTTTTGTTACAGTTACCCACAAATGCCCGTACAAAAACACACATACATGTGTACACGTACACACTTAGAAGGCAAAATCAGGTCAAACCCTCAAGTTTGAGCTGAACGTGTGCGGTTCCAACTTCGTCTCACAAAGATGAATTTGATAACATGTATCCTTAAGGCACGTTCTTTCCATATTCAATGTTTATCTGAAAATTCAAGATGATTTTGTTACCTAATTAGAGTTTGGAATTACATGGGATCCTTAATTACCTATCAAATGTTTTGTTCTGAAAAAAATTTCAATAAGGAATAATTAAATGTGGCTTAAGAATGCTTTTGTACAGAATGGTTTTTTAAAAAAATATGTAAGTATCCATGCATAACTACTGTAGTATATAACATGTTATTAAGACTATAATACAATTAGGTAGAAAAAATTATATTGAGGTAATACATAATTCATTTAATTATGATTATTCTAAAACAAAATTCTTTTTAGAGATCTTTGTTTCATTTACATTTTGCAAATGTACCATAAGCCATTTTCAAGTATGGTTTTAGTACTTCACATAATATAGAAGTAAATAAAAACTACACCAGCACAGAACAGTTAATAGTTTTTTTAATATAAAGTATGCATACAACCTAATTAGTTGTCACAACATGTACACATTTAATTTTTGTTGAGGATTTGGTGAAGGAATGAAGAAGCTTGACAGAGTCTGTGCCAGGGGACTGAGGAACTCAGGGAGAAGTCCTTCCAGCAGACTTCAGGTCCATATTTTTTATCATAAAGCAGGAAAAAGTAGCTAAAAGTTACTTATCAAACATCAACACTAAAAAGGAGGAACACGGAAAGGGTCAGATAGAGTGCCTGCAAGTTTGTTTTTGTAAAACTACAGGCTTTGAGCAAGACCTCTGCCTCCAGGTCAAGAGCTCTTTGGAATCTAGAAACTCTTTACCGTAACCATTAGGTCTAGTGTTGCCACGTTCTGAGTTCTGCGTATACATTCTCTCTTGAAGGCCAGTTTTCTCATCCGTTTGTCCACAACTCACATGATGTTCTTGTGGCTGTTTAGGTCTCCCAGGCAGGAAGTGAGTCTTATGCCAAAGATCAGGGCACAATTTTCCCTACTTTTTATTTTTATTTTACTTTTTTTGCAAGAAAAACAGTTAACCAATATAATTTTCAGACCTAGTCAACGTTATAGAACCTGGACATGCAGGAATTAAATCATATTTTTATTTACATTTTTTCCCCTAAGTCTGCAATGTCTACAACAAAAAAAATATGTAATGTTATAAGTGACAGCATCGGGTTAGAATTTATCACCAGTTGTTATAGGTTCTGCACACGATTACCTATTACACACTAAACTGTAGGAGCTGCAGGAAGGTGGTTAAGCAGCCCACATCTAATCTGTGTTTTCCGTGACACATAGAAGACAACCAGATGAAAATGAAATAAACTAAATTCATACCACTCTGAATGTGCCTGATCTCATTTGATCTTGGCAGCTAGGCAGGGTCAAGCTTGGTTAGTACTTGGGCGGGAAATAACCTAAATAAATAAATCCAAGTAATAATAATATAAATATTCTCCTCCCTCCCCCACCATGATGGCTTAAACTTGCTCTGTGAAACCAAATATAGGGTATATAATTTATCACTTCATTTTCAGAT
>CAUYQV010026653.1:0-15115 GCA_963574575.1 Galagoides demidoff | reverse complement strand
AGAGCTAGAGTGCAGCCTCAATCTCCAGGGCTTAAGTGTTCCTCCTGCCTCAGCCTCCCATAATGCCAGGATTATAGGTGTAAGCCACTTTGCCCAGCCATAGTATTTTTGATATAACATCTTATTCTTTTTCTTTCCTATCAGTGCCGAAGTTATCTGCACTCTCTGCAGTTTTTCACTTCCTATTTAATTCTCAGTCGCTTTTTAATTTCACTGCTATTGAAACTTTTCTCATAAAGGTGACTGGTAACCACCTAATTTTTAAAGGCACTGGTCATCCTGTTTTAACTTTTCAGTAGCACATTAAATGTTAACCTTTCCTTATTTGATGAAATAACCTGCTCTCTTGAGTCTCAACATATTGCTCTCTCTTGATCCTTTTTGACCTTCATTCCTGTGTGCATCTCTTTCTCAAGTTTGCTCCAAGTGGTTTCTTTGAGTTATCTGGTCCACTGCCATGACCTCAACCACAGTGAACATCTGTTGTTTCCCTACTCTCTCTTTGCACCGCATACTAGTGTCTCCTGATCTTTCTACAGTCATTATTTCTTAGTGATATCTAGGCTCAAAGAGAATTCCTCATGTTTGGAAGCTCTTACCACCTCTGTTCTCTCTACTCTCTTCTCTCCTCCTTCTGTACCTCTTAATTGTAATTAATGGCATTTCCTTCTGCTCAGTCATACAATATAGAAATCTTTCCCTTATCAGTGGGGTAGGGCACTGCGTCTTACTAACTTGAAGTCCTGAATAATTTATTCATTCATCCCTTCTTCTCTATGTCTGTTGTCATTATCCCAATCTAGTATTTTCTCACCTAGTTATAGTAATTTTCTTTAAGCAGTCTCCCTATTAATTTCAAAGCATTCCATACAATCTGTTATAAGTTATCTTTCTAAAATACAGGCTTGGCCATACCAGTGCTCCTTTTAAAAACTTTTAAATTCTCATTTCCATCAGAGTAAAGGTCAGGATACCATCAAGGTGGTCTTGAATAGTGGGAATGTTATGGTCTTTGTCATCAGACCAGATTTGAGATTTTAGCTCTGCCACTCATTAGTTATGTGAAATCTTTATCAGGTTACTTCTCTAAAGTTCCCTTTCCTAAGCTCCTAGCAGTAAGCACACAATGCTTCTATGTGTTAGTTTTCTTTGTTCCCTTCCTTGTCTATCTATAAATGATTTGGGGTCTCACTATGTCACCCAGGCTGGCCATGAACTCCTGAGCTCAATTGATTCTCCTGCCTCAGCTTCCTAAGTAGCCGGGATTATAGGTGTTACCACCTCCCCTGGCTCTTTTTTCCGTTCAAAGCCCTCAACTGATGACCAGCCATCATCAATCATTCACCTCTCTTAATATGCTGTGAATTTGAACTCTCATGCCTGCTTGGCTTGTTTTCTGTTCCCTCTTGCTCTTTGGCAGGGTTAATTTCCTTTCTCTACATACTATAACAAATTTATTAATATCCCCGTTAGTTATTTATTACATTGAATTGTCATTATCTGTGCCTTTTATGTCACATACACTCTTTGAAGGAGAACCAAGTTTGACTTTATGTACTCATTACCTTACACTCAGTAATGTTGAAGGGCTAATCGTAATTATAGCATAGCCCCAGTCTGTAAAGGGAAGGCCATTGCTCTTGGACCATTTCGTCTCTTTTTAGTGTTTTGCGTAGAAATTGTACCTGACATATGCTAGATGCTCATGAGTATTATTTACATTCAGAAAATATAAGCATTAGGTTTTAAAAGTTAAAGATAGCTCCATCATTAAAAGTTATATATGTTAGGCATTTCTAGTAACCCAAGCCTGTCACACATTTGTCCTTATATGGTTATTATTTTTTAATTGTTAGTATTTATGTGTAGATGTTACATTGTTTTCCAGAATCAAACCCCTCCAGAATACAATAGGATTTTAAATGTTTATGTATCATATTAAAATATATTTGATTATAATGCTAAATGAATTATTTTAAAAGTAACTTTTTAATTATCTATAATTAAATTATAATTTAGATTATTTACAGTTTTACTGTGAGAACCATGACGTATTTCACTTTGTTAATTTACACATCAACAGTCTTCTATTGGACTCTTAAATTAGACTCTTACCAAGAAAAGCTATTGTAGAGAACTTAGTGTCTATTAAATTTAAGAGTATGTTCATCTATACAGTTGAAAGTAGGCTCTGACTATATACATGTGTGCCTTAGCCTGTGTATCAGATACAGATACAATACAGATATAAAGGTTATTTCTCTTGTTTTAGAAATAGTTATTTGTTAAAGATATTAAAGTTTCTTAATTATTCAAACTAAAAACTTCAGTGTTTTTTTTCTTTGTTGAGAAAGCACATCTCAATAGCACCCTGACTTCTTAACCTTATGTACTTATGCAAATGTTTACATTCTGTTAAGATGTTTGCTTTTTATTATTGAAAAATTAGTGTTGACATAAAAGAGGAGCTAAATTTAGTTTCAGTTCTGGTTCTTTAGCTGAGCGAGTTGCATACCTTTTTGGACCTCAATTTCTTTATATTTCAAACAGAAGAATTAGACTAGTAGATTATCAAAGGAATCTTCTAGTGCAAAAAGGTGATTTTCTCATTAGACTCCTGTGTGTTTTTTACTTTTTCTTTTTTAAAGGAATGTGAATTTACACATGCTAATTCTAGAAATCCATTTATAACCAGTACATATAATTTGTTTCTAAGTCTCATTAGGAGATGGTCATGTTGAGAGTAATATAGGAAAGAGGACGTTACAGTGGAATCATTTATTTTATTTCCATAATACTAAGAATATTAGGGGATTTATGGGTTATAGTTCAGTTCCTTTCCTTTTAGATGGAGAAGTTACTTTGTTTGCTACTGTACTAAGAGAAATTAAATAGCAAGGCCAAGATAAGAATCCAAGATTCCTGAACAGTGCTATTTATACTATGACATACGGCCTGGAAGAAAAATCAGTTAACCTCTTTGGTAATGAGATAGTTAATCACGTAAGTAGAGCAAACTAAACTATTTGTATTGGAGAATGGTATTTCACTATATAGTAGAAACCTCGGGTGATAGGAATGAACTTGGATTATTGGGTAGAAATAGGATCTCAGGTTAGGTTTCCATCATTAGTCTTTGGTAAATAATGGGCTCTCACTGTTCATTGAATGACTGTAGCCTGTTCTCTTTTTTTTCTTTTTTGGGACAGAGTTAAAGTATGTCGCCCTCAGCAGACTGCTGAGGCATCACAGCTCACAGCAACCTCAAACTCTTGGGCTTAAGCGATCTCTTGTCTCAGCTTCCCAAGTTGAGACACACTGACTATTTTTTTTTGTAGTTGTTATTGTTTAGCAGGCCTGGGCTGGGTTCAAACCTGCCAGCCCTGGTATATGTGGCTGACGCCCTAGCCACTGAACTATAGGTGCTGACCCTGTAGTTTGTTTTCAAAAGAATGAATTCAAGGAGGGGAGAGCTGATGGTGATGGCCTTTGTTATAGGCCCCCTTGGATTCTTGGTCCTATTAATTTTGCTTTGCAGCAAATAACAGTAATGAATTGAACATAGTTTCTTGTGCAGGAATCCTGGAAGTTTGGTATTTAGAATATAAAATACTGGATTTAGAACTCAAATTCTAAGTATAAATTAGACCTACAGGAACATCTAGATTAAAAATTGAATCAAAGTATTTTGTACAGTAACTGAACTCTTCCCTGCTATTGACTTGATTAACATACATGAGTCATTTGCACAAAGAATTAAATCCCAAAAGTTAAGTCAATAATCTATGTAGATAGGGTTGAATATGAAACACAAATTGGGTGTTTTATCCCTAATAATTTTTTTTTTTTTTTTTTTTTTGAGACAGAGCCTCAAGCTGTCACCCTGGGTAGATTGCTATGGCGTCACAACTCACAGCAACCTCCAACTCCTGGGCTCAAGCGAGTCTCTTGCCTCAGCCTCCCAGGTAGCTGGGACTGCAGGTGCTTGCCACAATGCGTGGCTATTTTGGTTGTAGTTGTCATTGTTGTTTGGCAGGCCCGGGCTGGATTCGAACCCAACACCTCTGGACTATGTGGCTGGCACCTTAGCCGCTTGAGTTACCGGCGCCGAGCCTTTTTCCCTAATAATTTATGAAAATGTTGTAATGCCAGCTTTAAAAATAAAAATAATGGGCTCAGCGCCTGTGGCTCAAGCGGCTAAGGTACCAGCCACATACACCTGAGATGGTGGGTTCGAATCCAGCCTGGGCCCTCGAAATAACAATGATGGCTGTAACCAAAAAATAGCTGGGCATTGTGGTGGGCACCTGTAGTCTCAGCTACTTGGGAGGTGGAGGCAGGAGACTTGCTTGAGCCCAGGAGTTGGAGGTTGCTGTGAGCTGTAATGCCATGGCACTCTACCCAGGGTGACAGCTTGAGGCTCTGTCTCAAAAAAAATAATAAAAATAATGCATTTATTAGAACACTCAAAATATTGTTACCTCAATAAGATCCCACAAGAGTTTGTAAAGTTTATTTATTTTTTTCAGGAGAAAAGTTACCGGATAATATTAACATATTCATTCACCCTAGAGTAGTTAGTAAAGTGAAATTTTAAAGAGATTGAAGGAAAAAAGGTATCATTTACTATTATTCATAACATTTCACTGTTCATGTTGCTTAGTGACCGTAAACTACCAGATCGGAAACTTTTTCTGCGCACACTCCGAAGGTAATTGCGGTATAGCATGACACTAATGACTCGAGCCTGAAATTGTTTTGAAACAATGTAGTAGAGAATCACATCCAGACAGGTGCTGAGGTTCATGAGGAAGGTGGTAAAGGCTCCCCACGGGTTATAACTACTCTCTTCACTGGACAGCATTAGGAAAACAAAACAGATATGGAAGGGCATAAAGCAGATGAGCACCTGCACCAGGAGTGTGATGATGATCCTTATAGACTTCTCCTTGACTTTTGGCTTCAGTTTAGATGTCCTGCCATGAAGAAGGCTATGAATAATGACCAAGTAGCACCCAATCATGATGAACAAAGGAATCAAGAAAAAAAATACCAGTCGGGTGAAATTCAACACATTAACGGTTTTTAGGTGGATGATGTCAGAAATCTTTAGGCAGGTGGCAGGAGTGGAGGCTTTGTCTGGGTCTTCATAGAGCAGTAGTAGAGGGATGGTGGTTGTTAGGGTCATTATCCAGACTCCCATGCATGCCAACACAGCCTTGCAGGTGTTTTTAAGTTCTTTAGCATACTTGGGCTGTACAATGGCCATGTATCTGTCAGCGCTAATAAAAGCTAGAAGCCATAGAGCGATACTTGGATAAAATACCGTGAGAGCTCCAAGAATCTGGCAGAAGTATTCTCCAAATGGCCATTCACCTTTTGCATAATAAAACATTCGAAAAGGCAAACTCATTATAAATATTAAGTCTAGTAATGCCACATTCATCATATAGATGGTCACGGTGGTTCTCTTCTTGGTGGTACAACTGAAAACCCATAATGCAGTGACATTAACCAATAATCCAATTATGAATATACAACTGTAAAAGACAAGGGCTGCGATTTTAAACTCTTCTGGATGTGAGTTGTTAGAAAGGACAGGTTGATCTTGACTGTTTAGGGTGGTCATCTTAAAGCTTGTTCCCGGGCATGATACTTAGAAACTCTAAAAATAATTAGAAAAAATAATAAGCAATAAAACCTTTGGTTGAAAAATAAGTGCTTAGCATTACACTCAGTGTGGCTGTCAGAGAGCATTTTATGTTGTAGACTCTGTGTATATGTCTTAGTATTTATTAAGGAATACATTCCTTAGAGATGATTACTGATTTGTACTAATCTATTAAAATGGTCCTGGATGTCACAGTGAACTGGCAGGTTCATTCATTTTCTCTTTCCCAGACACTTCATTTCTTTCCAAAATAATAACTTTTCATTTTATATTTTTCTCTATAGTGTGAAATTGGGTAGCAGTGGTTCCTGTAATAAACATTCTTTAATTTGGGCTAACTGGCAAAGGCCATTCTGAAGTTTAAATATTATAAAGTCACTCGCCACTTGTTACCATCTTCATTTTGTTGTTACCATCTTCATTTTGTTTAAATAATTTGAAATCCAGATTAGTAATGTCTAAATGTATTTTTACTCATTAAATATAATTTTAATATGCAAAATATATAGATAGAAATAGATCTAGAAAACTAATAGAGGAGCCATACAACTGGTTAATTACTGAACACAGTGATTCTCATGGAGAACAGGAACGTTTCCTTTATAGCTATATTCCCACTGCCTACTGAGCATGTAGCATTACTTAATAAATGTTTATGGAATTGATTGATAAGTGAAGGTTTGATAATGACCTACAGCATCTCTTCTCTAGTTTTCCAGTAAAGACCTGCTTATTTGTCATTAAACCTATTTTTTTTTTTTGAGTGGTAAACACTTTGTAATATCATCTTATGTTCTCTTTTAAATTGTCATAATTTACAAGCAGGAGTGTTTTGTGTCATGGACTGCAGATCAAGACGTTGGCTGTTGGGACAGTAGATGAGCTACTTTTTAAGGCACACTTGGGGGCCCCTGATGGTGCATCTTCCAGATCTTGTTTACCAGTGTCCTAGAAGTCGATTTGAGCTGGTCTGGTGCCAATGCACAGAAAGCAACTTTGAAAATAAGCTATTGCCAGCACGGTGACTTTGATACCCTCACTCTGCCTAGGTGTAGAAGCTTAAATATTCTTTAAATTTTAGGATGAATTTTAAAAAGAAATATGTAGGACAAGTAAATATTAATTAATAAGAAGTCACAGTAACTTGATATGTACATGTAAATCAACAAATTTCCATCACCAGCTGGGAATCCATTCCAGATAAAAAAAGAGATTAGTTATGATTGTAAGCATTGCAAAACCCCAGTGCAAAACTTCCCTCATCCCTGACAGAGCCAACAATAGAGGCTTTAAAAATAGATTCACTGCCACAAGGATGGAACCTTGTGGCATCCCTTAAAATTTGGAGGTGGATGAAAAGTTTTCTTCAGAAATGTCACTTCTTAGAGTGGACTGTCTTGAATTCAGCCCTGAATCTCTCTTTAGTGGGAACTGTGGGGGAGGCCTGCAGTCTGGTCAGTGGCACCTTTGACAATTAAGATTTAATTTGAGTAATTGCTATGGACAAGCACAAGATAGAAGTTTTATTTTTCTCCTTCCTTCCTTCTTAAACTATATTTCAAATATTTAGGTTAAATATGATTTTGGAGTAGAATTCTATATATTAATGTCTATCAAATAAGGAAGTACTGCATAGAAAAATTATATCTCTAGTGCCATACAAAGGAGAATATGTAACTCCTTAAGGAGGCTTCAATTGTATTTTTAACCCTGAATGAATTTTTAAATAATAGTAGTTGTAATGTAAATGAAATTTTGTGAATTTTTTCTTGAATCAGGCTCCCTTCTCTGATCTTTATTTTCTGACTTTTGTCACATAAACTCTGTACTTCCCTCACTATGCTCAAACTGTTTTTATGTAGCTTATTTTTCACTAATACTTGTATTCTTTACATTTGAAAAAATACTGTAATGCTTGTGTTTTAAAGGCATAATAGTACAGGTTGTACTCTGTAAACAGAAATTTTTGGATAAAGATCGAAAAGTGATTTGACTTTCAAGTCATCGTTTTAAATGCTTTAGAGGTCCATGATAATCTGTGGCTTGCACATTTTATCTTCAAGAAATTATATTTTGTGAAATACACTTAAATTTCATGAAAAATGTAATTGAAACCTTATGATGAAGACTCCTAAATATACTTATGATTCATCATATCACTCTTTTCTTTAAATTGAAAAAAGTTACATTTACTGTTAATATAAAACAATACTGAAAATAAATCCATATTAATAATGTAGAAAGATGATCATACAACCTATTTCAAGGTCCTCTACCAACACAATGTCAGTAATGTATATTAAAATGATTTTGAATTTAGTAAGTAAAGCATTGTTTCTGATAACAATCTACGATGAAGTTATTAAATGCTGCTTACCTCCTGTCCGTCAAAAGGCTGTATTAGAAATGAACATTTTTCAGTAGTTTTCAGCTCTCGTGTTGCTTTAAAAGTTGTTTCAAATGGAACACTTGGTCTGGGAGTTGACACTCAGTCGACTGTAGTCACTACTTTGCTCTTTCAGGAAGTTCTCTCTGAAATATATTTTTTCATCTTGTGACTTTACCCTGGATGTGGTTTTTCTCTTTCACAAATGATTTGTTTACGAAGTCATGTTTAGCATAAGCTCCCCTTGAGAAGATGGCATTTATTTAAGAGAATCATATAAAAAGGGGAGTGTTTCTTTGATTTACTTACTTTGATGCTTAAAGTCTGCATCATCTATAGAAAGAGAAGGAGGGAAAAAAAAGAACAAAAAAGAAAGAGAAGGAGAATTGATACTGAGTAGAGGAGTTTAGTCTAGTTTCTTTTCTTTCTAAGCTGTGTGGCATTGTGTAGCAATGAGCCTTTTGTTCCTGCTTAGTTTCTGTACAGTTAAATAGAGATAATATCTGATAGGCTTGTGAGATACTTCTAAATAGAATCTCTTTACTACCAAGTTGCTAAAAATCATAGAATATCCACTTTTTACTCTCAGACATTTCTTTATTTTTAAAAATAGGATTCTTGATTTGCTTCTGTTTTGCTGTATACATTTATGCACTTTAGCTTTTTTGACAAGACCCCTTTTCTATTACATGAAAGTCTAGAAATAATTTCTTTTGCATAAAGATTCCCACACGTCCTAGCAGAAAGGATTTTGGAAGTCTTTAGTGAATTAATTTACATATTAAGAGTGTTTAAACCTAAAAAGGGAAATGAAACCACCGGAAAAGGAAGTGAGCAAACCTGAAACATTGCCTTTGTTATATTGAATTTTCTAATTTTCTCTTTTCTTTAAAAAAAAATCAACTAAGTGCTTGTCTTAAAATTTTAATTATCTTTATATTTGGGTATGCATGATTTGTCAACTCTTTAAAGGTACATGAACTTAACTGTAAATTCTTTTTTTTTTTTTTTTTTTAGTTTAAGATAGTTTGAAGATCCATACTTTTTTTCTCAGACAACACTGTAGTAAGTCTGTGATTTGTAAAAGTTATTTAGATCCTTGCCTTTGGTGGTAAAGTACTTTTGATTGTAATAATCTGCCAGAATGATGGGTTTTAGAAGCATTGGACACAACCATAGCAACTATTTCTTGTGTGGATAAGGAAGTTAAGGGTCAGCGAGTGCCAGTGACTTGCCTACGAACTCAGGGTGACAGCCAGGTTCAGCTTCTTCAGGTGCTCAGCGTCCTTCTCTTTGTCCCCTAGCTACTATAGTAACTTCTTATGAGGACACTGTGTCGGCTTATTCACTAGACATAACTTCTTCATTGCTGAATTCCATTCATCAGTTTTCTATATGTGGAGTTATATTTCATGTACCACCCAGGAGCTTGATATTTCAGCTGGATAGAAACCTCTTGTTTGCAGACCTCATGTGTCCTTGGCCTTCTTCCACATAGTTTGTGGCAAGTTTTCTAAAGTTAGATATTAATCAGCTTACCCTGGTGCTGTTAAAGTCCACAGATACAGTGATAGCAAGTAGCTATTAAAAGAAGAGTCCTCTCATTTAAAATTGAGTTCTGTACTGTACTCAGGGGCAGTCTTACTTCTAAATTGCCAGTCTCTCAGAGAGAGGCATCCAGGGCAGAGAAGGACCTAGAGGCCTGGATTCATCTGGGGTCAGCTGTCCCTCTTGGCCCATCATTTCAGCCTTCTAGGGCCTTTCCCATTAGCTCTTCTGCCTTTCTCATGCTGTTCCACCAACTATCATGTTCCTTGGCCAACTGCTCTTTGTCCATGATGTTACCTTTTCCACAAAGTTTTCTTTGTCCTCCAAAGCTGGACTGCTCCACCCTGGAAGGTCCCTGTGGTGGCCGTGTCTGCATTGTTATTGCAGATTTACTTACCTGTTATCCTCCACTAAATTGTGTTCCTTGAGAGTTGGCTTGGTATATATTCCTTGGTATATATATATAATTGCATTCCTTGAGAGTTGTGTGTGGTATCTAAAAAGCATCTAATACTGGTTGCAAAATGGTAAAGTAGGTGAAGAAATAGAGGGGTTGGGTGAAGCCTGGACAGTGAATGAGCCCAGAGTCAACAGCAGGGACACTTTGGTCCGCTATGCTGTGTGATGTGGAGCCTTAGGCAAGGGTCTGAGGACCATGGCCTTTGCCATGGCCTTGCAGCATTTGACACCATTATCTGTTCCTGGCTCTTCACAGGGGTGCTACATTGGAAGAAAATTACAGTGGAAAAAATGGCCCCAAAGCATTTGACAGCAAGTAAACAGTGGATCACGGATTAAACTTTTAGTGTGTCTAGTTTGCTTTTTAAATACTTGAACCTAATGAATTTTTATTTTTTTGCAGTTTTTGGCTGGGTCTGGGTTTGAACCTGCCACCTCTGGCATATGGGGCTGGTACCCTACTCCTGTGAGCCACAGGTGCCGCCCCGAACGTAATGAATTTTATGTTCAAACAGAGGGACTTATTTAGGAGCCATTCATACAGCTTGAACTTCCTCACTTATTTTGGAATAAAAGTGAAAGAAAAATTTTTTCTCCTTGCACAAGAGAGATTTCACACATATTCGCAGAGACTACAGGGTTTCCTTTGTTTTATGAAATAATCTATTTTAGTTCCAGTTTTGGGTTTTGATTTTAGTGTTAAAAGCCCTACACGAATTTTGAGTTTTAGTACTAAAACTCAGTTTTTTGAGTGAGTATAATTCAGGCAGGCCAATTTTTTAATTATTAGAAATGATGTGGTTAATGGATTTATACAACAAATCCCTGTAGTAAAACTTGCTTCTATAGTACAGATTTGTCTTTGCCACTGATGAAATCATATTTCCTGTTTTTTTTTTTTTGTTTTTTTTTTTTGAGACAGAGCCTCAAGCTGTCCCCCTGGGTAGAGTGCCATAGTATCATAGCTCACAGCAATCTCCAACTCTTGGGCTCAAGCTGGTCTCTTGCCTCAGCCTCCCAAGTAGCTGGGACTACAGGCACCCACCACAACGCCCGGCTATTTTTTGGTTGCAGCCGCCATTGTTGTTTGGCAGCCCCGGCTGGATTCGAACCCTCCACTTTAGGTGTATGTGGCTGGCGCCTTAGCCACTTGAGCCACAGGCGCTGAGCCATATTTCCTGTTCTTAACACAGTTCCTTTACCATCCTAGTGTGAGGATAGCTTTTCCTTACTGCCTCCAAGTAGTCAGGCAACAGTTGTTACTGTTTATGTGTCCTAGCACTGGGGGACGAGGGGGCAGTCTGCACTCCCACCCTGAGAGGTTGGTAAAAGCCAGTCCCCAGGGAGAGGCTTGGAGACAAATGGTGCTCTGAACTAGGGGGAGAATCTTATCCTTTGGCCCTGACATTCTTCATCTTTGATATTGCACAACTGTTCCCTCCTTCTCTGTTTCTCAAACTTGTATCTAAACTGACTACTCTTTCTGAGGGAGTATGTGGGAGAGAATAAATTGAATGGTAGGAGTTTCTGAATAAAGGGGAAGCTGTTTTTTTTCTTTCTTTTCTTTTTATTTGAGGCAGAGTCTCACTTTGTCACCCTGGATAGAGTGCCATGGCATCATCATAGCTCACAGCAACCTCAAATTCTTGGGCTTGAGCAATCAATCCTCTTGCCTCAGCCTCTCAAGGAGCTAGGACTACAGACATCCACCTCTACACCTGGCTAGTTTTTCCTATTCTTAGTAGAGTTGGGGTCTTGCTCTGGCTCAGGCTGGTCTCAACCTCCTGAGCTCAAGCAATCCACTCTCCTAAGCCTCCTAGAGTGCTAAGATTACAGATGTGAGCCACCAAGCCTGGCCAGATTGAGAAACTATTTGGCTCAATGTATTTTTTAAAAAAGAATTTCAACAATTTACTACTATAATTTTATAGTCCAGTTAGCATAAACTTCCTTTTTGTTTCATTTCCCAGATTGTACTATAAATGTAACTTTCAAAAATTCCTGTTCTGTAGCAATCTGGGGGAGCAGTTTTAAAGTTTTATAGACATACAGACATTTAGACAATTACTTACCTCACAGAAAACAAGTTGATCCTGAATATAACCATATATAAGTGAGAGATAATTCGAGTTAAAATTGATACGGATGAACAAAAATGAAAGTAGAGCTCCCTAAAGATTCCGTCATCAAGAGCATCTTCATCGGAGAAGGCCCCTACATGGCAGTGAAGTCAGTCCTGGAGCCACTGAAGTCCTACAGGGCCCCAGGCCAAGGGTGACGTCTCACTAACTGAACCAAGCAAGCAAAGTCATCAAGGCAACAGATCGAGTAGAACTCCATGGTTATTGTGAGGTATGTGACCTCCCACTGCAGATTCTGATTTCACAGTTAAAGGAGGTGCTGTGCAGGTGAGTATATAATAGTTGCCCCTTACCTGTGGTTTCGCTTTCCCAGGTTGCAGTTACACTTAGTCAGCTATAGTCCAAAAATATTAAATGGAAAATTCTAGAAATAAACAATTTATAAGTTTTCATTTGTGTTCCATGCTAAGTAGTGTGACAAAATCTCAAGCAGACTAAAGAAAAATAAAGAGTTCATACTTAGGTGGTAAAACTGTTTGGTGGGGTGTGGGAGCATATAATAATGAAGAAGGACTCCCTACCCCACACACGTCTGTACAGCAGCACCCTGGGACTTTCTTACTCTCACCATCCTTAGGCCCAGAGAGAGGGACCCCTGTCAAGTCAGCTGCCTTGAGCCGAGTAGTGATTTTCTGCTGAGAGACAGTAAATCTGAGGTTCCCATGCAGGAAGGAACCAGAGGAATAAATATCCTGACCTCAGGCTCTCCCGTTAGCAGGGGGCCCTTTGCCGTAGTGTGGAATTTGTACCCATCAGCCTCTGGTATAGAGAGCAGGCTGGAGAAGGAAAAGAAGCAAATGGATTTTCCAGAATGCTGTACTTTTCTGTACATGTGTTTTCTCTCTCTCTTTTTAAAAAGAGAACAAGTCTTGCAACATTGCTCAGGCTGACCTTGGGCTTATAAGATATTGAAAAGTGCAAAGAACCAGGTTGAGTAGAGTTAATAGCAGAGATTCATTAAGAGCATCTGCAAGCATATAGGCTGCCACTGAAAAGGGAATGTGGCCACAGTGCCAAGTGAGGGTGAGGAGGCTCCTTTAAAGCAGTTCAGGGAGTGGTGTGCATGTAGCTAAGGAGGTGACGGGTATGCTATGACAGAGACCAGAGGTCATCTGCTGGATTCCTTGTAAAAAGGTCAAGGGTTATCTGCTGGAAGGCTTCTATAACCTGGAAGGAATGTTTTAACAAAACCAGAAAAGCAAAGAGAGTTCGATTCTTTGCTTAATGAATGTCCAGACCCACCAGAGCCAAAGAAAGACTAACTGGGCTCAAGTGATCCTCCTGCCTCAGCTTGTGCAAGTAGCTGAGACTACAGGTATGTGCCACTGCACTCAGCCCATATTCAGAAAGGCTTTTTAAAGAAAGCGTGGGTTTTGGAGTCAGCAAAAACTGGGTTTTAAGTGTATCCTTACTTCTTATAAGCTGTTTCTATGAGTAATTTGTTGTTTTACCCACCTCAAGTCTCTATTCTTGTCTGTGAATTGCCTCATAGCTTATGTAAAGTACTTGCTATATACATCAATTACTAGTTCTCTTGGTCTCCCTTGTCTGAAACACTTTCTTTATAGCATATTTTAATTTTCCCTGTCTTTAGACTGGGGCTTTAGGGCTGTACAGGAACCCAACCTGGGTCTTAAAGACATTAGCTTGTTTCTCACATTGTCCCTCTCTCCAGTTGGAAGGAAGGGGAGGTTGGGCAAGGCCTTCTCTGCAGGCTTCCCACTTTGATCCTTGTATAATTTGAAGGAACGCCTTTCCCCAACTTGTCCCACCTCTTCCCATTGCAGTGAGTTTTTTTACCTGTGGTCCCCTTCTGAATTTCTGCAAGACTGCAGATGAGAGCCAGCATGATAAGAGCCAGGGATCTCTGCATAGAAACCTGAGTGTATGTAGTTTTCCTTTCATAAGACCCCATCCCTGGGAAGAAAGCCAAGAATGTGTCTGCTGGGGCTGGGACCTACTCTAAACTCAAAGCACCTAATGCCCTGATGGGGTCACATTTAGGGTGACCAGATTTTAACATCGGTAGGGTGGGACAACATAGCCGGGGGATGGGGTGGGGGGCCTGACAACAATGCAAACTTCCATAAGCAGTTCTCCATAATCACTTCTCATCAATTATTTATTATTACAGTTTAACATTATAAAATTAACAAAAATAATACAAAACTCATATTCTGGCAAAATAGCTACATGGCAACCAAAAACCATATATTCCCTTCCTGTTCTCCCACCCATTCGTGCATTCTTTCCAAAAATCGGGACTTTTTTAAAGCACTGCGGGATGCAGGACAAATTGTTGAAAAGCAGGATGTTGGCTCGGCGCCTGTGGCTCAATCGGCTAAGGCGCCAGCCACATACACCTAAGGTGGCGGGTTCGAATCCCCAGCCCAGGCCCGCCAAACAACAATGATGGCTGCAACCAAAAAAATGGCCGCACGTTGTTGAGGGCGCCTGTGGTCCCAGCTACTTGGGAGGCGGAGGCAGGAGACTCGCTTGAGCCCAGGAGTTGGAGGTTGCTATGAGCTGTGATGCCATGGCACTCTACCCAGGGTGATAGCTTGAGGCTCCTGTCTCAAAAAAAAAAAAACAAAAAACGAAAAGCAGGATGTCTGGTCACCCTAGTTACATTGGTTCCTAGCCTTTGCATTCCTTCTGTTGTTCATCTTTTATTGTTCCTTAGTGTGTATGTTCCCCCCCCCCTTTTTTTTGTGACAAGAGTCTCACTATATTGTCCTCGGTAGAGTGCTATGGCATCACAGCTCACAGCAACCTCAAACTCTTGGGCTTAAGCAATTCTCTTACCTCAGCCTCCCAAGTAGCTAGGACCACAGGTGCCTGTCACAATGCCCAGCCATTTTTTTGTTGCAGTTGTCATAGTTGTTTTAGCTGGCCTAGGCCAGATTTGAA
>CAUYQV010026651.1:0-34262 GCA_963574575.1 Galagoides demidoff | reverse complement strand
TTTCATGTCATTTGCTTAATCATTGTATCAAAACATTTATATTCTAGTTCTAGAAAAGTTCACTTGTACCCTTGTTAGACAGATATATAGGTGATCTTTCCGGTCACCCTCCCACCACCCATCCGCCCTTCTCCCCTCCCCATATTTTTGGGCTAGAATTAAGTTGTATCTTTTGTTTGAGAGCTATAGATTAGTTTCAGAAAAGGGCTGTGTACATTGGATACTTTTTCTTCCATTCCTGAGATACTTTGCTAAGAAGCACATTTTCCAGTTCCATCCATGTAAACATGAAGGAGGTAAAGTCTCCATTTTTTCTTTAGGGCTGCATAGTATTCCATGGTGTACATATCCCACAGTTTATTGATCCATTCGTTGGATTGATGGACACTTGGGCTTCTTCGATGATCTGGCAATTATGAATTGGGCTGCAATAAACATTCTGATACATCTGATACAATAAACATCTTTATTGTAATGTGATTTTTTATCTTCTGGGTATATACCTAATAATGTTCTGTTGTTCTCTCTTAATACCTTTGTCTGATGTGGGTGATTGGGGTATCAGTATACTGCTGGCATCATAGAATCTGCTGTAAGCATTCTTTCTCTGTAACTTTCTGTAATTTTTACAAAATTGGTAGTATGTTTTCCATAAATGTTTTGTAGAACTACCAGTGAATATTTTCTTTGTGGGAATATATTTCTTCTTTTTTAACTTTGATTTATTTAATTGACATAAGGCTATTGCATTATCTATTTCTTGTTAGGAGCTTGTTTAGTTTCTCCATTTCATCAAAATTGTTAAGTTCATTTTAATAGGGCTGCTCATATAATTCACTTATTATTTTAATATTTGTAGAAACCATATGGATGCCAAATCTCTCATTCCTGTTATTGGTAATTTGTGTGCTTTCACTTTTTGTCCTAATGAATTTGCTTTGTCAATTTCATTGATTTTTCTTAAAAAATCATCTGATGATTTTATTTGCTGCATTAGACTTTTATTTTCTCTTTTTTTGATTACCAACCTGATTGCTATTTTGTATTTTTGCTTATATTGGGTTATTGTGAAAATTGAAGTCATTTATTTGAGAAATTTTGGCGGATTCTTACTTTCTAATAAATAATATAAACATCTAATGTTGTAAATTTCTCCCTAAATACTTCTTTAGGTGCATCTTAGAAAATGCTGTTTTCTATTTAATTAAAAATACATTCTGATTCCCTTTTTGATTTCTTCCTTAGCCTATAAGTTACTTATATGTGTGCTATTTATCTTCTAAATATTGGGGGGGGGTTGGAGAGGTTTTTGTTATTGAACTAATTTGCTTTCTTGATAGTCTTAGAACATATATTGTATGACGTAAACACTTTAAAATTTATTCAGACATGGTATATAGCCCACAATTAGATATAATTTAGAAAATGTAATGTGTGTATTTTAAAATATTTTATGACACGTTCTTGTTGAGCAGTAAGTTCTACAATTATCAATTAGGTCAAATTGCTTAACAGTGCCATTTACATCTTCTGTCTTTCTGTTTACTTTTTTTTTTATCAATTATTGAGACATGTGTACTGAAATCTCTGACCATATTTGTGTTATTTTTCCTTGCAGTCTTATCAGTTTTGACTGTTTATATTTGAAGCCCAGTTATTAGGTGCAGAAATGTTTACATCTGTTATGTCCTTTTGATGAATTAACTTCTTAATAAGAAATGATCATCTGTATTTGTCAGAACATATCCTCATTAAGTGGCATGTAACTGTAATTGGGTCCTGAATATTATTATCCAATTTATCTGTAACATTTAATTGGGATTCTTGAACTATTTATATTTAATGTGATTGACTCAAATTTTTTTATTATTTTGCTAATAAATATGTTTTCCATTTTTATTTTCTCTTTTTTTTTGTTCTTCCTTACCCCTTTTCCTTCTTTTTAAGAAGCAATTATGGAATTTTTTAATCATTCCACTTCATCTGCCCTTTTAGCATGTCAGTTATAATTTTCATTTTGTTGTTGTGCTGGTTGCTTTAGAGTAGGCAGGATTTCTCAATGGCAGTGTTATTGACATTTAGGACAGGGGAATTCTTAGCCATGGGAGTCTGTCCTCTACACTGCAGGATATTTAGCAGCATCTCTGGCTTCTGCCACTAGACGCCAGTAGCATCTCTTCCCCAGTTGAGATTTAAAAAAAAAAAAAAAAAGGGTCCAGACATTACTAAATGTCCCATAGGTGGCAAAATAGCCTATAGATGAGAACCACTATGTTATGATTTATAGAATATAACTTTTCCTTATCGTAGCTTACCTTCACATGATTTATGTTGTATAGAGTTTGAGAACTTTTTATCGTATTTTTTTCTGCCCTCTAAGTTTATTTGCTATTATTGTCATATATTTTACTTTTACTTATGCTGTAAATCTTATATTATATTGATATTATCATTAAATATTTGGTTATTTTATAGATATAAAAAATAGAAAATTCCTAAGCATTTACCTATGTCATTAACATTTGCAGTGACCTTTGTTTCTTTGTCCAGATGCAGGTTTCTACTTAGTGCCATACTCCTTTTGCATGAAGGAAGTCAATATGCTAAAATATATTATTTCAGTTGCTGTATTTCATAGTCAGTTATAAATAATAATATTTTAGAGTTAGGTATAAAATTATGGTTGACTTATTTTTTTCCCCAATACTTTAAAGATGTTTTTTCACTATCTTTTCATTTGTATTGTTTCTGATGAGAAACATAATGCTGTCCTTATCTTCATCTCACTATTTGTAACATATTTTTCCTCCTTTGGCTGCTTTTAATTTGCTCCTTCTCATTTGTATTGAACAATTTTATTACTATGTACCTTTGTGTAGTATTATATGTGATTCCTGTACTTGGGATTCTCTGACCTTTTTGAATCTGTGAGTTTATACATTTTACCAAATTTGGAATATTTTCACACATTTTTATTCTAATATTTTTCTGTCTTCCCTCCAACATTTTCAGGGACTTTAATTATGCATTTGTTGGGATGCTTAAAGTTGTTCAACAGGTGACTCATGATTTTTTTTCAAAATTAAATACATTCATTTATTAAGGTCAAAATAAATATTTAAAAAAGGAAATACACTGGGCCACGCCTGTGGCTCAAAGGAGTAGGGCGCCAGCCCATATGCCAGAGGTGGTGGGTTCAAACCCAGCACCAGCCATAAACAGCAAAAAAAACAACAAAAAAAAAGGAAATACAGAAAAATAGTATTCATCATATTACATATTTCAAAGACATTAACACAGGCAGAGTTTTGGCATTTGTTGTATGTGTTGTTAGGTCCTCTTTTATGATTGGCAGTTCAATGCGCCTGGGAGGATTGATTCTGGGTCTGACACTTGCCTAAGGCAGGCATTTAAAATGTACAAGATAAGGATGTTAAACAAACACCTCATTTTGTATTATCTGTATTAATTTTCTACTCTGTTTCATTTTGGATACTTTCTATGCCATGTCTTCAAATTCAATAATGTTTTCTTTTATAATTCCAAATCTTCAATTAATCCCACCCAATGTGTTTTTCCCCACAGATATTGTAGTGTTCATCTCTAAAAATTCTATTTGGGTATTATTACATCTTCTATGTTTCCACTAATTTTTTTTTCTTTTTTTTTTATTAAATCATAGTTGTGTACATTTAATGCAATTACAGGGTACAATGTGCTGGTTTTATATACAATTTGAAGTATTTTCATCAAAATGGTTAACATAGCCTTCACAATATTTTCTTAGTTATTGTGTTAAGAAATTTATATTCTACATTTAGTAAATTTCACATGTACCCTTGTAAGATGCACTGTAGTTGTGGTCCCACCGATTACCCTTCCTCCACCCATCCTTCCCTTCCCCTCCCCTACCTGTCCCCTTTACCCATCTTATTCGGCTATAATTTGATTATAGCTTGCATATGAAAGGTATAAATTGGTTTCATAGTAGGGCTGAGTACATTGGATACTTTATCTTCCATTCTATTTGGGTATCATTCCATCTTTTATGTTCCCACTAATCTTTTTGTTTTATCCACTTAACTTTTGAAACATGTGAAATACAACCATAATGACTATTTTAATATTCTACTAAAATAATCTAACGTGTCAATTCTGGGTTGTTTTCAGGTCACTGATTTTTCTCCTCATCCTAGTTCATATTTTCTTGCTTCTTTGCATTCTAGCATTTTTTTTGGTGGGGGGGGTCGGTATAACATATATGCACATTTTACCTTACTGAATGTTATACATTTTTATATTCCTGAAAATAAATATTGATCTTAGTGTTGGAAATGTCAACATGGAATTGGCATAGGTTACTTGGAATATGATTAATCCTTTCTGAACTTGCTTTTTGAATTTATTGGGCAGAATAGAACAGTAGTCTAGAATTGACTTTATGTGTGTGCTACACAAAATTCAATGAATTATCAGGTTTTTCAGTTTGGCTAGTGGGGACAGACATTATTGCTGGCCCATATAAGCACCTATACTTTTCTCAACTTTCTAATTTTTTTGGATGTTTCCTTTCAAGGACTTATTTTCCCTACACATGTGAGTACTCAGTGGAAAATTCAAGGGTAGCATTCTGCAGATCTTCTGAGTTCTCCCTCTGTATAGTTCTTGTTTCTCCAGTATATGTCCTGCGTGCTGTAGCCTTTTTATGTTCCCTGGATTCTTAGCACCATCTTTTCAATGCAAGGGGTCCTTCCAAGCTCCACTTGAGCTCCTCCCTCCACAAAATTCTGTAACTTTCTCAAGGCAGTAGTATGTGCCAGTAAAGTTTAGCATCACTGCCATTACTTTCATGTTATTAACAGTCTTTAAGGTAGCACCCCAATTATCCACATAAGCTGCTTTTCATTACTTTTAATATCCCTTCCAGAATGGGGATGGGACCTGTGACTTGCTTCTAACCAACAGAATATGGCAAAAACAATGAGATGTCACTCTTGTGGTTGATACTTTATCAAAGACTTTTGCTTGCTAGCATACTGTGAGAGACTCTCCCTGATGGCTTCATATGGTAAGTGGTCATATTTTTAAAGTCCACATGATAATAATAAACTGTGGGAAGTATGTAGAACCTGTAAGCATTGCCTAGAAACTGAGAATTGGCCTCTTGAGCTGTAGGCAACCTCTGGCTAATAGCCAGTAAGAAGCTGGGTCTTCTGTCTTACAGTCCTACAGTCACAAGAAAATTACTTCTTCCAGCAATTTAGAACTATATTAATACTCATTCAAGTTTCTCTATTTGAGTTATCCTAGCCAACACCTTGTTTTCATCCTTTTTGACACCCTAAAATGGAGGGTCTCATGCCATACCTGGAGTCTTAACCCACATAAATTGTGAGATAACCATAAATATGTGTTATTTTAAGCTGCTAAGACTGTGGTAATTTGATATGCAGCCACAGATATTTAATGCAATTGTCCTATACCCAGTGTTTTGAAAACTGTTATTTCATATATTTACTTCAGTTTTGTTGTTGCTCCAGGTGGTATCATAAATCCAATCTTTATTACTCTGTCTTGGCCAAAGGTGTAACTCCATGCACTAGGTTTTATATTCTAATTCAAAACAATTAGATTAAATATGAAAATTAAATCAACATTTGCACTAGCCACATTTGAAAGTTGTCAATAGCCTAGCCACAGGTGCTAGTGGAAATTGTATTAGATAGTGCTGTAGTAGACATTCTAATCTATATTTCAATTGAATAAATATATGGAAGCTAATGTGATTCCACAATCTCATTTTCAGACTTCATTTCAGTATAATATGTTTTTAGGGAAATTTATTTAAGAAAAAATGAAATAAAAAGCATTAGAGATAGAAGTGCCAGATTAACCCTAGAGCAATGATTGCAGATCATTTGTTTTATAGAAACTGATGGAGAAAAGTCATTTGTGATGGAAGACTGGGGTTAAAAGCTAGAGAAGAGAGGAGATTGAAATGGGTGTTAGTGTATGTAAGATGTATCGATCATGTAAGTATTGGAGTTAACTCTAACGATTCCTTCAACTTATTTTTAATTTCTTTGGTTTCTGCTCCTATAAGATTATTTCTTTGCTTTAGGTCTATTTTACTCTCATTTGGTTAATTTGACTCTTTTTACCATTTCCAACGTAAGCATGTAGTGTTAAAAAATTCCTTTTCAGAACCACTGTAGTTATAGCCTGCAAGTTTGATGTACTGTATTCTCATTTTCATACAGTTCTACATATTTTTTGAGACTTCCTCCTTGATCCACAGATTATTTAGAGTATGTTTTCTAATTTCCATGTAGGGAAGTGCCTGTAGCTCAGTGGGTAGAGCGCCAGCCCCATATACCGACGGTGGCAGGTTCGAACCTGGCCCCAGCCAAACTGCAACAAGAAATAGCTGGGCATTGTGACGGGCACCTATAGTCCCAGATACTCAGGAGGCTGAGAGAAGAGAATTGTCTAAGCCTAGGAGTTGGAGGTTGTTGTGAGCTGTGATGTCATGCACTCTACTGAGGGCAATAAAGTGAGACTTGGTCTCAAAAAATAATAATAATTTCTATGTAGTTAGATTATTTCTACATTCTCTTTCTGCTATTGATTTCCAATGATTCCATTATGAACAGTGTACACACTTTTTGTAATTTTGATATTTTAAATTTGTTGAGGTTTGTTTTATAGTTCTGTATAAGGTCTATCTTGGTAATGTTCTTTGGGTTCTTAAAAAATATGTTTTATTTTCTTATTTGGTAGGGTGTTCTATAATATATATGTTGTTTAGTTCTTGCTTAATTATATTATTCAAATCTTCTATGTCTCTATTCATTTTCCATCTAGTATTCTATCAGTTTCAAAGAAAAGGGTGTCAAAGTTACTACATATAAATGTAGATTTGTATATTTTTCCCTTCTTCCCTATAAGCTTTTGGTTCATGTATTTGTAGGCTCCTAGTTGCTTGGCATATACACATGCAGGATTGTTATGCCTTCATGGTGGTTCACTCATTTCACATCATGTAATGTGTCTTTGTTTATTCTAAATTTTTTGTTCTAAACTCTATTTTATCTGATATTAATATAGCCACTAACTCCTGTTTTTTAAATTAATATTTGGGTGGTATATTTTTTTCCTATCCTTTAAATTTCAACCTAATTGTGTTACTGAAATTGAAGTGAGTTTCTTATGAACAGTATTTAGCTGGATTGTAGTTTTTTATCCACATTTCTGATCCATGACTTTTACTTGATGTATTTAGAACATCTATAGTTAAGGTAATTATTGACATATTAGGCCTTACATGCCATTTCATTGTTTTCTGTTTCCTCTGTTTCCTGTGTTTCTCTTTCCTTGCCTTTTTGAAGGTTATCTGAATTTTGATTTATTTTTGTCATCTTTTGAGTGTATTACTTAGCATAGTTTTCAAAGTGGTTGTTCTGTATAAGGATGATGTATATTGTCTTTACTGACTTGTAGTGTACTGGTATCAACATTTTACCATTTCAAGTAAAGTGTGGTAAAATTATATCTGTTTAAATGCCTGCATTTTCACAACTTCTACTTCTAGTCTAAGTACCATTGTCTTGAGTCCCAGATGGTGCTATACCTCTTGTTTCCATCATCAAATATGGTGTAGAAAATTCACGATGAATACTATATCCGTACTTCTCCTTTTTTCTATTGCTCTTCCTTCCTGGTATCCCAAGTTTTTTTTTTTTTTTCTATTATTTTGTTTCTCTTTGAAGACCTTTCACTAGCAATTATTTTGGAGTAGTTTAGCTATCAACAAATTATTTCAGTTTTTCTTTTTGTGTCCAAGAATATCCTTAATTAGAAGAATTATACTATCCAATTTGAAGACTAATTGTCGCACTGCAAAACATTGTAAAATGTGGTACTGGTTAAAAAAAAAAAGAATATTTTTATTCATCCTTCATTCCTGAAGGATAGTTCTGCAGATAAAGAATTATCAGTTGACAGTTCTCTTTCAACATTTAAATAATATCATGACTCTTCTTTCTTACCACCAAGATTTCAGATAAGTCCACTGTCGTTTTAATTGGTGTTCTCCTATAGGTGAGGTATCATTTCTCTCTGGCTGATATAAAGATTATTATCTGTGTATTTGGTTTTCAGAAGTTTAGTGATGACATGCCTAGGTGTGGATTTCTTTTGTTTGGGGTTCATTTAGCTACTTTAACCTATTGGTTTAGGTCATTTTATTACAAATTTGGGGAGAGTGTAGCCATTATTTCTTTGTATATTTTTTCAGTCCCCACTCTCTCCTATTCTTTTTTTTGAGACAAAGCGTCAAGCTGTCCCCCTGGGTAGAGTGCCGTGGCATCACAGCTCACAGCAACCTCCAACTCCTGGGCTCAAGTGAGTCTCCTGCCTCTGCCTCCCAAGTAGCTGGGACCACAGGTGCCTACCACAACACCTGGCTATTTTTTGTTTGCAGCCATCATTGTTGTTTGGTGGGCCCGGGCTGGATTCAAACTCGCCACCTTAGGTGTATGTGGCTGGTGCCTTAGCCTCTTGAGCCACAGGCACCGAGCCACTCTCTCCAATTCTTGTGGGATTCCAATGATATAAATATTGGAGTTTCTGTTACTGCCCAATAGGACTCTAAGGCTCTGTTCTTTATTTTTCATTTTATTTTTTTTCTGTTGTTTAAATATTTCAAATTCTACTCATATGTCCTTAGGTTCACACACTCTATCCTTTTTCATCTCCACTCTAATATTGAGCCACCTAACAAGTTTCTTCTTTTCTGATTTTAGCGATTAAATTATTTTACTCCATAATTCTTATTTGATTCCATTTGACAACTTCTATTGTTTACCTGAGATTTTCTATTTTGTTCATTTATTTTTAGATAATTTGCAAATTCTTTGTTAAAGCGTTTTTAAAATGAGTACTTTAAAATTTTTATCAAATAATTACATCAGCTGCTTCATGTCAGTGTTTTTACCAGCTGATTACCTTTTATCATTCAAGTTATGATTTTCCTGGTATTTCCTATGAAGGATAATTTTCAGTTGTTTCCTAGACATTTTAGCCATTATTGTAGTAGGCCATTACCTTCAGAGGACATTACCTAATATAAATATTTTTGTTTTTGCAGGTAATTACCGTCTTATGTTTAGTATACAAATATTGGTCAATTCTTGTGGGTTACAGTTCCAGTAATAATTATATTTTCAAAACATTCATGGAGTGAACATCATCTGCCTAATTAGTCTTGTTCCATTAACGTTTACACTGGTCATTGTTCATGCCATCTGAAGAGACAGAGGGCTTTCCATACCTCGTAGAGAGCAAAGAGGGTTCCCAGGCAAAATTGCTCTATCTAGCAGTATCTTTCTTGACATTGCTACTTGGTGACTTCATGTGAGGGAGAGAATTATCAGGCCCAGAAAGGAAGGAAATACTCCCCCTAATAGTGTATTGGTAGCAAAGTATTCAAATGACCTTCTTTGTTGATGTTGTCAGGCTTGTTCCATGATATTTGTGGGATTCTTTCTCGAGTAGGTGCAAGAATGAATCTACAGAAACTGCCTTCTGTTGCTAGGTTAAGGATAGTGAGTTGTCTGGCTTGAGTAGCTTTATAATGCTAAGTGTGGAACAATATCCCTGTAGTTCCTCTAAGTCATGGAATCCTTATGCAGTTACCTGTTTCTTTGCATGTTTCAGAGTACTCTTTTAGTGATCTCTTATGTTATTTCCAGGATTAATAGTTCTACTTTGTGAAGAAGAGAAGAGAGAGTTAAATCTAAACAATATCCATAATATTAAAGCCCTAGCTTCAGTTTTATTCATCCCCAAATCTATACATTATGTTGTAACCTACTTATCTTTCTTACAGGCTAATAATAACTGTTTTATGGTTAAAATTGTTGTAGTTTCCTATCTATGGATATGTTACAGAACGTCTCCTGGAATGCAAGTAAAATGCAGATTTATAAGTCCTACACAGATTCATTGAAATAGATTATTTGAAAAAAAAAGATTTTACTGATGTATTATTATAATAACATTAAAAAATAGTGTGCTCATTACTATATTTTATTTAACATTACATATATATTCATACATATATTTATATACATATATACATATGTGTGTGTGTGTGTATGCTATTATCTTACAAAAAGGTTCCTTAAGATAATGTTGTCTTTTCAAGGTTCAGTTTTTCCAACTAATGAAAAATCAGAAGTTTCTCAATGACGTTCCTATTAACAAGAAAAAACCATTTTTTACTTTAAGTAAAAGATTACTTACTGCTCTTTTTCTAGTACACGCTGTAATCCAAGGCACAGTAAGGTTTCCTGAAATCTGTGGAAACAATAAATGAAATCTCATTAAGGTATGCATTGCTACAACTTAGAATGTTGATCGACACCAATGAATTCATATAAGATGTCAACACAAATCTGCATTCAGAGCATATTCCACAGATAGGCAATATTGTTACCATGATAAACTTAATAGATGTAAAGATACGTTCTTTTTTGAGAAATTTTAGATGTCGATATTCTGCCTCAATAAATTATCTAGTTCTGTTAGTAGAGTGTTGAAGTTTCCAGATATTATAATGTTGCTATTTATTTCTTTCTTTAAGTCTAATATCTTTATATGAACTTGGACACTCCTATGTTAGGTCCATATATACAGGGTATATATAAAGTTCATTTGCAATTTAAAGTTACAACTATTTTTAATTGCACCCAAAATTTATGTCCACCCTTAGTTAGGATTCTAATATCTCTGTTGATTTGATCCCTTCATCATTATATACTGATCATCATTTTTTTACTATTGTAAATATGTAATTTTTTACTAAGTTTATATATTTTAAAAATATAAACATATTATATCATATATAATATATAAACATATAAAACATAAATCATATTTTACTATGTAAATATGTTTACTATAGTAAATATAAATTTACTATAAATTTTAAGTCTATTTTATCTGAAATCAGAATAACTACTTTCTGCTTTTGGTTTCCATTTGCATACAATATTTTTTCCACCTTTTACCTTCAGCATATAAGAATTTTTATGAGTTTAATGAGTTTCTTGAAGACAACATACATTTGGATTGTGATTTTTTAAAATTTATTTTGCCAGTATATATCTTTTAAGTGTGGTACTTAGACCATTTACATTAAGTGGTAATATTGATCTCTAAAGTGCTATACCAGTCATCATATTGACTGCTCCCTAGTTGCTTTATTTTCTCCCTTGGGATGCTATTTTATAAGAGATGTGAATTGCTTTTTTTTTAGTTTTACATGGGTATCCATTGATTATACTGTTCAATGTGTAGAGCACACTTAAAGATTTCCTATTACGTAGGTCTAGTTGTAACAAAACTCCTTGTGTTTGCTTGCCTGGGAAATACTTTATTTCTCCATTATTTATGAAACTTAGTATTGTAGGATATTACATTTTTAGGAGTTATTCTATTTAGGAAGACTAAACATACTGGACTTAAGTGAAACATTGGAACAAAAGGACCTAATAGACATTTGTGGGACATTCTACCCCCAAACTGCCAAATATACACTCTTCTCATCAGCATATGGAATATTATCTAAGATAGATCATTATGTTACACCACAAAGAAGTTTCAACAAATTTTAAAATCAAAATCCTACTTGGTACTCTGTCAGGCCAAAATTTAATCAAATTAGAAATCAGTTACAAAATGAACTCTCAAAAGTAAACAAATACGTAAAATTAAACAACTTGCTGATGAACTAACCTTGGGTAAATCATTAAATAAACAAAGAAATCAAACAATTTTTCAAATTTAATAACAATAGTGGTACGCACTGCCCAAATATCTAGAATGTAGGAAAAGCAGTAGTAGGGAAGTTCATATTACTAAATGCCTACATCAAAAATACAGAGAAATCACAAATTGACAACCTAATGTTACAAATCAAGGAAGTAAAAAACGAAAAATCCAAACCCAAAGCTACCAGAAAATAAGAAATAACAAAGATCAGAGCAAAAGTAAATGAAATGGAAAAACACAAGTATTGGCTTGGTGCCTGTGGCTCAATCGGCTAAGGCGCCAGCCAAGTACACCTCAGGTGGCAGGTTCGAATCCCCAGCCTGGGCCCACCAAACAATGATGGCTGCAATCAAAAAATGGCCGGGCATTGTGGCGGGCGCCTGTGGTCCCAGCTACGTGGGAGGCTGAGACAGGAGACTCGCTTGAGCCCAGGAGTTGGAGGTTGCTATGAGCTGTGATGCCATGGCACTCTACCCAGGGGAATAGCTTGAGGCTCTATCTCAAAAAAAAAAAGAGAGAAAAAGAAAAACACAAGTATTATATCTATAAAACCCCAAAGGCTCCAACAGAAGACTCCTAGAATTGATAAATCCATGATTCCAGGTTTAAAAATAATGTACACAAACCAGTAGTATTTCTGTATGTTAATTACCTTCAAGCTGAGAGTAAAATCAAGAATTCAATACTATATGCAATTACCTCAAAAAATTAACAAAGAATACATTTAACCAATGTAGATGAAAGATCTCCACAAGGATGATTACTAAACATTGATGAAAAAATATTTGTTGATATATCTGGACTGCAAAGCATCCTATGTTTAAAGATCAGAAGAATCATTATTATTTAAAATGTTGACACTGTCCAAAGTGGTTTAGAGATTCAATGTAATTACTATCAAAATACTAGTTTCATTTCTTAAATAACTAGGAAAAAAGTCCTAAAATTTATATATAACCAAAACAGAGCACAAATAGCCAAATAAATCTTAAGTAAAAACAACTAATCTGGATGCATGACACTACTTGATTTTAAATTATCCTATAAAGCTATGGGAATCAAATCAGCATACTACCTAGTATCAAGGTAGAAGGATAGATCAATGGAAGAAAGGACAAAACTAATAAATAAAACCATATAGCTATTACACACTGATTTTCAACAGCATAGGACAAAAAAAAACAAAACATACACTGGGAAAAGGACAACCTATTTAATAAATAGTGCTAGAAAAATTGGAGCACAATATGCTGAATAATGAAACTAGATCTCTACCTGTCAAAATACACAAAAATTAACCCAAGATGGATTATAGACTTAATTGTAAGATATAGTACCATAAAAATTCTAGAAGGAAAATTAGGGGAAAAAACTCTTCTGGACACTGGGCTAGGCAAAGAAGTTAAGAATAAGGCTTCCAAATCAAATACAGTAACAACAAATTTAACCGTATGGGATTTAATTAAACTAAAAAGCTTATGCAGAGCAATTATTAATAATAATAATCAAGAGTAGATAGACAACCTACAGAAAGGGAGAAAATATTTCAGAACTACCTATCCAACAAGGGACTTATATCTAGAATCTACAAATAAATGAACTAAATTTGCAAGAAAAAAAAAAGAAAAAGAAAACAGAGACAACCTCATCAAAAAGTGGACTAAAATTGCAGAGTAAGATGGCATATGAGAGACAGCTTCTTTGAGGCTATGCACAGGGAGTTTAGAGAGGAAAGAATCCAGACACCTTAGGCTATAATTAGGTTATAGGGGAGGGGGAGGGGAGGGGGTTGGATGTGTGGAGGGAGGGTGATTAGAGGGATTACCTCTGTGGTTTATCTTAGAAGGGTACAAGTGTATCTTTCTAAAAGTAGAATATAAATGTCTTAACATAATAACAAAGAAATGGCATAAAGGCTATGTTAACCAGTTTGATGAAAACATTTCAAATTGTATATGAAAACACCACACTATACTCCATGATTGCATTAATGTACACAGTTATCATTTAATTTAAAAAAAATAATAATAATAAAATGTATCCAGGCATCTCTGGCTTGTGGACTCTGCCCAGAAACATTTCTTTGGGGCACAAGGAGGCAGAAGGAGACTTTGGGACCCCAAGAGGTCAGAAGCAGTGGAGAAGCTGCACAAGAACAAATATCTGCATACAACAAAAGCTTCAAGTGTGGCAGCAGTGGCAGTTTACAGACAGGGAAGGCCTGCTCTGCTTATTTTTTCTTTTTCTTCTTCTCTTTTCTTTTATTTTTTTCTTTTCTTAGACGTGGGCACATGGTTTAGTTACCTTGGGGAGAGCATAGGTGAGCAAGAAAGTGATTTTGAGTGGAGCAGAGCTTTCATTGTTTGGCCACTAGCCAGGAGCAGTCATTCTGGAAAAGCTGCCTTGCAGGATCCACACTTAGGGCCCTAGTGTGACGGGTTCTGGCACACCTCATAAGCTAGGCAGCCAGTCATGGGGAGATTTGAGCAACATAAGCTTTCCTGGGAAAGCTACTGTATGGCCAAGGGACACAGTATGGAAAGGACGAGGAATGTCAATGAAGTGGGCAGAGGAGAGTTTCAGACTCCCAACCCTATGGGGTCTGAGGGCAAATAACTCAGGAAGATGAGACCTGGTATCCTTGCCAAGGCAGAGGCTTCCAGCCTCCATCTTATACAGTTATATTAGTGTTGAGATTAGCACCTCATACCCCAGAAGATCACCTGTTGCCCAGGAAATACATAGTAAGATACATATTATTTATTTTCCTTCTTTTTAAATTTTCCAACTTCTTTCCCCTTAGATTTTTCTTTTTCCTTTTTTCTTTTCTCTTATAATTATATATTTTCATTTTACCATCTTCAATAATAAGCTCTATTTTTGTCAGTTTTTCTGCTCTTTTTATAATATTTTCCCCAGATTGTAACCCTGAAGCATTTTGTTTGTTTGTTTTGCTTTTGCTTTATAGTATTTTTGTTTTTCTTCTCTATATGGTAGAGCTGGGGTCCTGTGTTTGCTCAGGCTGGCAAAGAGTTACTGACCTTGAGAGGCACATACAACCCAGGTCCCAAGAAATTGGCATTTGTGGATGTGGGTCAGATTACTCTACTAGATACCAATATTACTCCTGTCTCTCTCTTTCTGTACCTCTCTTCTTTTTGTCAATCTTCCATTTTACTCACCCCCTTTCCTCCTTATTTCCTTATTTGTTGCCTTTACTTCCTTCTTGCCTTTCACTCTTCTCTTCCATTTGGTCCTCTACCTAAAGGAAACTTCAACATCTTAAGTAAGAGACATAGTAACTTAAAAAGGAGGATGAAATGAAAAGAAAATGTGAAATGAGGAAACAGGAAAAAAGAAAATGCTCATGAGAAAGAAACAGCAGAAAAATCCTGGCAACATGAAAAACCAGAACAGAGCAACCCCTCGGGATAATCAGGTAGCTACTGCAAAGTATTCCACCTACAAAGAAATGTTAGAAATGACAGAAAGGAAATTTAAAACATGGATGGTAAAAACAATGAAGGAAATTGTTGAGAAAGTGAAAAATAACCAAAAGGAAATCAAAAAACAGAATCAAATAAGAGACATACGATACAAAGAACACAGAAAGGATATAGTGGAGCTTAAGGGATTAAAGCAATGAATCAGGGAACTTAAACGTGCAAAAGTATCAGTAACAGATTAAACCATGGAAAAGAAAGAATTTCAGAGATAGAGGATAAAGCTCTTGAGATAACTCAGGCAGTTAAAGAGACAGGAAAAAAAAGAGAGAAAAAACAGAACATTCACTGAGAGGATTACGAGACTTCATGAAGTGTTCAAACATACGAGTTATATGCATACGAGAAGGGGAAGAAGAATGCCACAGAAAAATGGAAACCCTACTGGAAGATATCATAAATGAAAATTTCCCAAGTATCATCAAAGATTCCAACACATTCCTTTCAGAGGGAAATCCTACCCAAGGTCATCTCAACTAAAACTGAGCTTTTCCAAGACATATTGTCAAGATGAGAAGATTTTTCAAGCACCAAGGTCTAAGGGTCAATTGACTTACAGGAGCAAATCCATCACGGTGAATGTGGAGACCTCAAATTAAACTTTTCGAACCAGAAGAGGATGCTCATCTATCTATAACCTACTTCAACAATGTTCAGCTCAGAATTCTATATCCTGGTAAGCCAAGTTTTAAAATTAATGGAGGAACCAAATCTTTTATTAATATGCAAACATGGAGGAAGTTTGCCACATCAAGACCAACTCGACAAAAAAAAAAAAAAAAAAACTCTACAGGAAATACTTAGACCCATTCTATACAATGACCATCCCAATGGATCACCAGCAAAGTAATCACCCAGAAACTAAAGGATAAAACCTAGATTCCACAATGATGCAAAAGAAAAAACTAGGCAATGGACTTCCACAAAATCAGATGAGTAGAATGCCACCACACTTATCAATTATCTCAATTAATTTTAATGGATTGAATTCCCCCCTGAAGAGGCATAGACTGCCTGATTGGATAAAAAAATACAAGCCATCCATTTGATGTTTGCAATAAACACACTTAGCTTCAAAGGACAAATTAAAACTCAGGGTTAAGGGATAGAAGACGATTTTTCAGGCAAATGAAATTCATAAGAAAACAGGGGTTGCAATTTTCAGATACAAGTGGATTTAAAGCAACTGATATCAAAAAAGACAAAGATGATCAAGGGAAAAATACATAGGGAAGACATTTCAATTCTAAATGTTTATGCACCCAATTTAAATGATCCCAGACTCCTGAAACAGACTTCAACTGGTCTTAGCACCATGATATCCCACAACACCATGATAGCAGAGGACTTAAATACTCCTCTTACAGAACTGGGCAGATCCTCTAAACAGAAACTAAACAAAGATACAAGGGACTTAAACATAAGCCTAGAATAACTGTGGTTAATAGATATATACAGAGCACACGGTTCAAAGCTAAAGAACGTATGTTCTACTCATCAGCTCATGGAACAGTCTCTAAAATAGATCATATCCTAGGACACAGAACAAACCTCAACAAAATAAAAAAAAATTGAAATTATACCTTGCATCTTGTCAGGCCAAAAGGCAATAAAGGTGGACCTGAACTCCAACAAAAATTTTCATCCCTACACAAAGGCATGGAAACTAAACAACCTTATGCTGAATAAAAATTGGGTCAATGAAGAAATAAAAAAGGAAATAATTATCTGCCTTAAGAATAATAACAATGAAGAAAAGCTATCAATACCTGTGGCACACTTTAAAAGCAGTCCTAAGAGGGAAATTTATGACATTATATTCCTACATCTGGGTCCAGTTTCAGTCTTTGACAGGTCGCCACCCAGTTCACCCAGCACTATTTGTTAAATAGGAAGTCTTTTCCCCACTGAATGTTTTTAATAGGTTTATCAATGATCAAATAACAGTAAACATCTGGGTTCATCTCTTGCTTCTCTATTCTGTTCCATACATCTACCTCTCTGTTTTTGTGCCAGTGCCATGCTGTTTTGACCACTATAGATTTATAGTATAGTCTGAAGTCTGATAGCATCATTCCTCCTGATTTGTTTTTATTTCTGAGTAATGTCTTGGCTATTCAAGGTGCTTACTGATTCCATATAAAATAAAGTATTATTTTTTTGAGGTCTTTCAAGTATGACAGTGGTGCTCTAATAGGGATTCCATTAAAATTGTACATTGCTTTCGGTAGTATGGACATTTTAACAATGTTGATTCTTCCCAGCCATGAGCATGGTATGTTTTTCAATTTGTTAACATCTTCAACTATTTTTTTTTCTCAGAGTTTCATAGTTTTCTTTATAGAGATCTTTCACGTCCTTTGTTAGGTAAACTCCCAAACATTTCATCTTCTTTGGCACTACTGTAAAAGGAACAGAGTCCTTGACTGTTTTTTCAGCTTGACTATTATTGGTATATATAAAGATTTCTGACTATTGATTTTGTAACCTGAGATGCTGCTGTATTCCTCAATTACTTCTAAGAGTTTTGTAGTTGAATTCCTGGGTTTATCAGGATATAAAATTATATCATCTGTGAAGAGTGAAAGTTTGATCTTCTCTGACCCTATATGGATACTCTTGATCTCTATTCCTGCCTGATTGCAATGGCTAAGACTTCCATTACAATGTTATAGAGCAGTGGAGACAATGGGCAACCTTGCCTGGTTCCTGATCTGAGTGGAAATGATTTCCATTTAACTGCATTCAATATGATATTGGCTGTGGTATCAGTTTAAGAAATGTCCCTTCTATACCTATTTTCTTAAGTGTTCTGATCATAAAAGTATGCTGGATGTCATCAAAAGCTTTTTATGCATCAATTGAGAGAATCATATGGTCTTTGTTTTTTAGTTTGTTTATGTGATGTATTATGTTTATAGATTTAGGTATATTGAACCAGCCTTGAGACCCGGGATAAAACCACTTGGTCATGGTGTATAATTTGTTTGATGTATTGCTGGATTGTTTCTGTTAGGATTTTATTGAATATTTTTGCATCAATATTCATTAGGGATATTAGTCTATAATTTTCTTTTCTTGTTGGGTATTTTCCTGGTTTGGGAATCTTCATAGAATATGTTGGGAAGTATGCCTTCTTTTTCTATTCTTTTGAAAAGGTTATGTAATATAAGTACTAGTTTCTCTTTAACGGTTTGAAAGAATTCCTTTCACCATTAAATAAGATAGACTCTCACTGGATAAAAGATTTAAACTTAAGACATGAAGCTATAAAAATACTAGAAGAAAGTGTAGGGAAAACACTTGAAGAAATTGGCCTGGGAGAATATTTAATGAAGAAGACCCCTCTGGAAATTGAAGCAACACTAAAAATATATTACTGGATCTGATCAAACAAAAAGCTTCTCCACTGACAAGAACATAGTACATAAAGCAAGCAGACAGCCCTCAGAATGGGAGAAGATACTTGCAGGTTGTGTCTCTGACAAAGTTTCAACAACCAGAATCCACAGAGAAGTCAAACCAGAAAAAAATAAGTGATCTCATCTCATTGTGGACAAGGGACTTGAAGAGAAACTTCTCTGAAGAAGACAGGTACATGGCCTACAGACATATGAAAAATTGCTCATCATTCTTGATCATCAGAGAAATGCAAATCAAAACCACTTTGAGATATAATCTAACCCCAGTAAGATTAGCCCATATCACAAAATCCTATAACCATACATGTTGGCGTGGATATGGAGAAAAGGCAACACTTCTGCACTGCTGGGGCAAATGCAAACCAATGTGTTCCTTCTGGAAAGATGTTTGGAGTTCACTCAGGGATCTAAAAATAGACCTACCATTTGATCCTGTGATTCTTCTACTAGGTATATATCCAGAAGACCAAAAATTACTTTATAAGAAAGATATTTGCACTAGAATGTTTCTTGCAACCCAATCCATAATTGCTAAGTTGTGGAAGAAGCCCAGGGGCCCATCAACCCATGAATGGATTAATAAGTTGTGGTATATGTATACCATGGAATATTATCCAGCCTTTAGGAAATATGGAGACTTTACCTCTTCTATGTTTACATGGATGGAGCTGGAATATATTCTTCTTAGTAAAGTATCTCAAAAATGGAAGAAAAAGTATACAATATACTCAGCCCTACTATGAAACCAATTTATAAGCACCCACCCTTCCATATGAAAGCTATAATCCAACTACTGCCCAAGATGAAGGGGAAAGTGGAGGAGGAGAGGGGAGGAGGGAGAATGGGTGAAAGGAGGGTAATTGTTGGGGTCACACCTATAGTGCATTTTACAAGGGTACATGTTAAATTTACTAAGTATAGAATATAAATGTCTTAACACAATAACTAAGCAAATGTGGTGAAGACTAAGTTAACCAGTTGTATGAAAGTATTTCAAATTGTATATAAAACCAGCACATTGTACCCAATACTTGCATTTATGTACACAGCTATGATTTAATTTAAAAAAGAAGAAGAAAAATAAATTCCTACATCTGAAAAACAATAAGAGACTACCCATCAACAATTTAATAAATCATCTTAAAAAAGTGGAAAAGGACAAGCTATCCAATCCCAAATTTAGCAAAAGAAAATAAATAACCATAATTCAGTCAGAAGTACATAAAACTGAAAATAAAAAAAAAATCATTCAGAAAATTAATCAAACAAAATTTGGTTCTTTGAAAGGATAAATATAATTGATAAATATTGGATTGATTAACCACTAAAAGAAAAGTAAAATCATTAAGAACCTCAATCAGATATGAAAATGGGGAAATAACAACTGATACCAAAAAAATACAAGAGATTATTTCTGACTCCTACCAAAATCTTTATGCACAGAAATTTTTCAATGACAATGGAATGGTCCAACATTTTCAATCACACCATGTCCCTTGACTTAACCCGGAAGAAATAGATCTCTTGAACAGACCAATATCAAGCACTGAAATTGCAAAAACAATAGAAGAGCTTCAAGCAAGCAAGCAAACAAACAAACAAACAAAAAAGCCTGGGAATAAGTGGCTTCACATCAGAAGTTCTCCCACACCTCAAAGATGAGCTCGTACTTCTACTGCAGAACCTATTTCTAAACACTGAGAAGGAAGGAACCTTCCCTAATATATTCTATGAAACAAACATCACCTTGATTCCAAAACCAGGAACATACTGAACTAAAAAGGAGAACTACAGACAAATTTCACTAATGAGTATCAGTGCAAAAACACTGAACAAAATTATAGCTAATAGATTGCAGCTACACATTAAAAAATTGTACCTGATGATCAAGTAGGCTTTATCCAAGGGATGAAAGGATGGTTTAACTTATGCATATCTATACATGTAATACACCATAACAATGGAAGCAAAAACAAAGACGATCTGATCCTTTCAATAAATCCAGAAAAAGCGTTTGACAAAATTCAGCATCATTTCCTAACAAGAACATTTAAGAAAATAGGCAGAGTTGGCACATTGCCTATGCTGAGTAAAACCATTTATGATAAACCCACAGCTGACATTATACTTAATGGAGTGAAACTAAAAACTTTTCCATTTAGAACTGGAACCAGACAAGGATACCCAGTATCTATCGGGTATCCAATAGAATACTATTGGATGAATAGTACTATAATCCAACTACTGCCAAGATTCAACTACTGTTGAATCTAGTATTATTCAACATTATGCTGGAAGTTCTAACCAATGCCATCAGGCAAGAGGAGGATAGAGAGGATATCCAAATGGGGGCAGAGGAGATCACACTCTCACTCTTTGCTTATGATATAGTCTACTTAGAAAACTCCAGAGACTAAACCACAAAACTCCTGGATGTGATCAGGAAATACAGTAAAGAATCGGGGTATAAAATCAATGTCCACAAGTCAGTAGCCTTTGTATATGCCAATAAGAGCCAAGTTGAGAAACAAATCAAAGACATAATTCTCTTCACAGTAATTTTGAAGAAAATGAAATACTTAGGAATAAACCTAACAAAAGAGGTAGAGGAGCTTTACAAAGAGAATTATGAAAACTTAAGAAGACAAAGTGCAAAAGATATTAACAAACGGAAGAACATACCATGCTCTTGGCAAGGAAGAGTCAAAATTATTCTACCCAAAGCAATATACACATTCAGTAACTGGAAAAATTAGTACTTTGCTTTATATAAAACCAGAAAAGACCCTGTATGGCTAAGGCTATTCTTAGTAATAAAAACAAAGTCCAGGGCATCACCCTACCAGACTTCAGGCTATTTTATAAGTCCACATTAATCAAAACAGCATGGTATTGCCAGAAAAATAGACACATAGACATATGAATTGGAATAGAAAACCAATAGATGAAACCAGTCTCCACTTGCCATCTGATCTTTGATAAACCAAGCACAAGCATACACTTGGGAAAATAATCTCTATTCAACAAATGGTGCTGGGCAAACTGGATAACCACATGTAAAAGACTGAAACTGGACCCATACCTTTCACTGCTTACAAAAAATTGATTCAAGATGGATAAAATATATAAATCTAAGACATGAAATGATAAAAATCTTATAAGAAAGTGTGGGAAAAGCTCCAGATGATGTTGGACTTGGGAAAGATTTTATGAAAAAGATTTCAGTGGCCATGACAACAGTGAAAATTTAAAAATGGGACTTCATTAAACTGAAAAGCTTCTGTACAACTAAGGAAACAAGTAAAGCAAAAAGACAACTTTCATATTGGAAAAAGATACTTGCAGGGTATCAATCTCACAAAGAGTTGATAATTATAATCTACGGAGAACTTAAATTAATCAACAACAAAAAAAGAGTGAACAATCGCTTCTATCACTGGGCAAGAGATATGAGCAGAACCTTCTCTGATGAAGGCAGACTAATGGCTAACAAACATTTAAAAAAATGCTCATCATCCCTCCATCAGAGAAATGCAAATAAAAACCACTGTGCAATATCACCTAACCCCAGTGAGAATAGCCCAAATCACAAAATCTCAAAGCTGCAGATACTGGAGTGGATATGGATAGAAAAGAACACTTTTACAGTACTGGTGGGACTGCAAAATAATACAGCCTCTTTGGAAGAAAGTATGGAGAATCCTGAAAGAACTCAAATTAGACCTCCCATTTTATCCTGCAGTCCCATTACTAAGCATCTACCCAGAAGAACAAAAAATAATTTGTCATAACAACATTTGCACTAGACTGTTTATTGCAGCTAAATTTACAATCGCCAAACTATGGAAATAACCTAAATGCCCACCAACGCAGGAATGGATTGACAAACTGTGGTATATGTATACCATGGAATATTATTGAGTCATTTAAAAAGGTAGAGACTTTATGTCTTTTGTTATCCTGGATTGATTTGGAACACATTCTTCTTAGTAAACTATCACAAAAATGGAGAGGAGAGAATCCAATGTACTCACTTCCAGTATGAAGCCAGGATATAATCTAATAGATAGCCCCATAAGAGACAAACTGAAATTAATTAAAGGTGGGGGGCAGGAGAATGAGGGAGCAGGGAGACAGGAGGATGACTGGAATGGGGGGTTATGGTGTATGTCACACCTCTAGGGGGTGGGACATAATCATAAGAGAAACTTGACCTAACAAATCTAATCAGTGTAACCTAATTTGTTGTGCCCTCAATGAGGCTGAAACAAAAATAAAGAAATAAATAAACTACTTTCCAGCTTTGAAGAAAAAAAAAAGTGTGTTAAAGAGATGAACAAGGCCAAGCACAGTGCTCATGCCTGTAATCCTAGAACTTTGGGAGGTCAAGGCTATTGGATTGTCTGAGCTCACAAGTTCCAGACCAGCCTGAGCAAGAGCAAGACTCTATGTCTAAAAATAGCCCAACATTGTGGAGAGTGCCTGTAGTCCCAGTACTTTGGAGGCTGAGGCAAGCAAACCACTTGAGTCAAATAATTTGATGTTGCTGTGAGCCATGATGTCACAGAACTCTATTGAGGTTGACAAGTGAAAATCTTTCTCAAAAAAAAAAAAAAGTGAACAGATTTTTTTATGAGAAGATATAGAAATGGTAAAAACATGTGAAAAATGTTCGACATCATTAATTATCATGGAAAGGCAAATAAAAACCATAAAGTGATACCACCATACTTCTATCAGAATGGCTATTAAAGAGTCAAAAACAATAAATTTAATTAAAACAATAGATGTTTGTATGGGTGTACTGAAAAGAGTATGCTTATACACTATTGATGGTAATTTACCTCTACAGAAAATAGTGTGGAGATTCCTCAAACAGCTAAAAGTAGAACTATCAGAGTTGTCATTGTAGGAGATCTAATAATTAAATTTATGACCTTGCCAATATGAGTTTACATTGGCAGGACTGTACCAACAACTCAGTAAGGTTTCATAACCTTGGTATGTCAGTGTCTCACAGCTATGTTCGTGTCTATGTGTTGCAGTGTCTTCCTACATGGCATTCATTATTGTTATGTGTTTTTGTGTGCCATACACCAACAGCTATGATAGTCATTACAGAAAGAGTTACAAAATTGCTTTGAATGGTGAACTAGGTGCTGGCATCAGTGCATACCTTCCAATGGAAAGTACTTCAAAGGGGACTACAGTGATAGTCACCAATCAGGTATGTAGTACTTTTTCAAGGATGAGTTTGTGAACTTAATTGTCAGACTTCTGATACTAGAATGGTACTTAGCCATAAAAAGTAATGAAATAATGTATTTTGCAACAACATGTATGGAACTGAAGATCGTTATTCTAAGTGAAGTATCTCAGGAGTGGATAAACAGATACCACATATTTTCACTTGTAAGTAGGAGCTAAATGATGGATCTATATGGTGATAAAATGTTTTAGTAAACATTGGAAACTAAAGGGAAAAGGCAGGTGGGGTGAAGGGTAAAAATTACCTATCAGATACAATGTATATTATTCTCTTGAAAGATCCACTAAAGCCTTTACTTCAGTATTATAGTACAATTCATCGATGTAACGAAATATCTTTCTACTCTCTAAATCTACTGATTTTTTAAATTAACCATTAAAAATGAAAAAAAGAAATTCTAAAAGTGGCACAAACTTCCCCTGGAAATGAAAACAAAAATCAGGGTTATTGTTAAGGACTTATTGGGGGTTTGAAAGTATATGGGCACTACAATTATTATAATAAAAATGCAATGCTTTTGTGGAATAGGTGAAAAATTTGCAAAAGATATAGATTGTAGTAGTTCCCACTTATCCACTGGCGATATATTCCAAGATCCCTAATGGACACCTTAACCCATAGATAGTACCTAACTCTATCTGTACTATTGTTTATATCTGTGAAAGTATAATATATATATATATATATATTCAACAGTAAAGTTGAATTTATAAATTAAGCATAATAAGAAATTAATAACTAATAATAGGATAGAACAATTATAAAAATACACTGCAATACAAGTTATGTGAATGTGGTGTATGTTTTAAAATATCTTATTGTTGCATGTTGTATATAACTGAAACCATGGAATGGAAAACCATGTATAAGGTAGGACTATTGTAGTCACTTGTTAAATAAGGCATCACCACAAAACAAAAGATAACTTCATAATGAAAGAGTTCATGCTATAAAATCTTTAAACATACTACTTATATTTACTTTGAAAAATTAGCACTAACAGAGTTATTACTACATACACCTTCTTAACACAAATCTTATACCTATAGTAAAAACATCTGAAACATTGTTTCTCCAAACTATGGCCTCATTATAAGTCTCTTCATCATCCCTTCCACCCTTTCGTATAAAATGGTGTATTATAGATATAATAAGTCCATTGATTTAAAGAAAGATTCTTTTTTTTATTTTATTGAATGGTAACTATGTACATTAATGCCCTTCTGGGGTACAGTGTGGGGATTTCACATGCAATCCGAAATACTTCCATCAAACTGATCAACACAGCCTTCATGTCATTTTCTCAGTTATAGTTTTAAAACGTTCTGATTCTTTGATTCTTGTGCATCAATAATGTATGATTATAAAAGGGAGAAAATATGAACCAACAACCATTATTATGTATGCATTGAACTTCTCTATATAAAAATATGTCTTCAATAAAATCTGTTCTTTTCTAGTTACATTCCAGGTGCCTATTATTGGTACTGAATTTCTTTTTGCAGGATTTTTTTTTTCGTTGTCGGGGCTGGGTTTGAACCTGCCACCTCCAGCATATGGGGCTGTCGCCTTACTCCTTTGAGCCATAGGCGCCACCCTGATAGTTTTGCAAGGTTGCATAGTATGCAAGTATTTCACACCAGAAGAAATACTTTATAATAATTTCCCAGAAATGGTGAAAGATTTAGACTTTTACAAATGGAGAAGGGTATTGTGGTAGCTAAAGACATATTCATTTTCAATACCCTCTCATCTACTTATGCACTCACACCTCAAGTTGAAATAATGCTTCTACAAAATTCTATTTGAATATATGGCAATCCCTTTTTGAGAAATTACTAAAGTGAATGGCCAGCAGCAACTTTTTACCTCAGTATTGCCACAGAAGGAGATATGTGGTACTCTAGTGGAATTACCATAGTTTTTGCAAAGACCAAAGTGGTCCTAGGAACTGTGGTTCTGGTTATCCTGGACTTAACTGTACTTTTTCATGTGATGCATTTAGATTGAGAAGTGTTCGAAACTGCACTTGTCCTTTCCTCTTCCAAATGCATATCTTCTGACATACTGACAAGCTAAATCAATCTCAGTAGGTAGTGTTAGTGGGAACAAGGCATTGACTGTTTTTTGATAAATTATATACAATAATGGCATACACAATATTATGCCTACTGACAAGTAGTGATGATCAGTCACTGTAAATAAGTAAAGTTACATTTTCAATTAACTAAGCTTCAGGTAAATTATTATGGATCTGTATTTAATTTGAGTTCCAAATATATAGATATGCTAGAAATAGACATAAAATGATATGACATCCAAATAATAATTTTTTAAGAATAAATTTAAAAAGTATTTTTACTCAAGGTAAAATACAATTAGAATAAAACGGCAATTAAGTGGAATTACAGGGGTCATGATAAGGTGTGAATAATTGATTTTTTAAAGTGATGAACTGAGGGTGATAAATTTCTTCTGAAAATTCTTCAAAGTATATATTTTATTTTTAGCCCACCAATACTTCCTAGATTTGTGAAGTAAATTGATTATTAATCTTAATATAGAAGATGAATATTCTACAATAATAACATCATATACTCCAGGAAAAAATAGATAGTCAACTATTTGGATAATTTGGCATATACTCCCATCCATTAGTGAGGACAACTCAAAACTAGCTATATAGAATTTCTAGAGAATATATGCTGAACCGAGTGATTTACAAACAAGACAAAACAAAACCAGAAACAAGAAACTACTGAAAAGTCACATAAAATAATAAAGATGATACTTACAACAAATATGTTAGTAGAATTTTTATAAGCATTAATGTTTTCACTTTAAGGAAATAAAAATTGATTTTCCATTTAAGTCAATTGTATATATAATCAAGGAACTTAAAAACTCCTATAAGTTCATCAATATACAAGGATTATAAATTCCATGTGTATTAGGAAGAGATAAAATTTCGCTTTTTGGTTTTATAATTCGGCAACAGCAATTATATGACACTTGAATGCTATATCCAAGTGACCTCTACTGCTTACTTCAAATCTATTCTTCAACTCCTTATATTTCCAGTAAAATTCAATCACAGCCAAGCAAAGTAGAGGTATATGTAGACTTTTTTGAATTATAGTACTATGTTTTCCAAAATGCGGGAAGTTTTGTTTGCTGCAATATTGATGAAGTTTTTTTTTTTCACTCACCAGAACCTATAAAATAACAGTATCCAAATTTAATCTAGCACTTCTAGATTAAATGATATTTCAATTTCAAGCATATTTTAAACAGCCTTGGTTGGAAAACCAGAAAACAAATTTACAAGGATACAAGACTGATTTTAAAAAATACGTACATATGTATATGACGTCCATAAAGATTGTGTGCAATTTAAAATAGTTGTCTATACCAGAACATACACATCACATGCAAATAAGTGATGCATATTTCAAAGAAAAAACTTGAGATATTAAAAACTAATTACAATGATGTTGCCACTGTTGAAATCATTTTGGGAACCTTTCTTTTGGAATTGTCTGTACATGCCTTACCCAGAGATTCTGTCTCATCACTTCACATTCCTTTTATTTTAAAATGTAACAGCCCAGATCGAACATCCACATTATTCATGGCTGAAAATATTACAGTGCAGATTGAACATCCACATTATTTCTTCATGGCTAATGAGGAATTCTATTTTCCAAAATCCAATTTTCCCTCTAATGATGATTTCTCACCACTGAAATAATTTAAATGAATCCCACAGGCTCTTAAAGCATTTTTAAAAGAACTTCCAATAGCTTTTGACAAATTGAACATTAATGAAATAAGTATATATAGCTTTCTAAGGTAAGTAAAAACAATCATTACTTTGATTGTTTTTGTTGGTAAAATAAATTAAGGAGATAGGCGAAGCATAATCCCTGAAAGGCAAGAACTATGATTTAAAAGAACTAGATATGAAGACAAATACATAGAAGACTATGGTAAGTGTCAAAAGGGAGGTACAATAAGTGATGCATAACAGAAATTCAAAATATAGCAAAATTTTATCCTCTTGTGTGTTAATATTGCAGCTAAACCTTAAAAGATGGGTAGGATTTTTGATAAAAAAAAAAAAAGAGAGAGAGCATTATAGGGTAAAGGAAGGGTAAAACAATCGCATGAGCATAGTGAAATCAAAGAGTAGTCTGTGTTTGGAGAATAGTCAATACAACTAAATTAGCGAAGGTCACTTCATAGAGACCATGATTTCCAAAGTACATTTATACCTATGTCTGTAGAAAAGGAGGGAGTCATTGAAACCTTTCAAGCAGATGTATGGTAAAGTCAGAATTATATTTTTATACATTAAGAAGCTTAGTTTGTCTATTTTTATGTAGTGCAATAAAGGAGTATAGAAACTGTTAGAATATTTTGAGCAACAAATATCCAGGCTCAGAAGTAGGGTAAGAGAAATAAGGATTGAAAAGAGATATATAAAATATTGTTTGTAGAGTAAGGTCTTGTATATGTGATAGAAGAGAACTAGATAGCTTGGAGATAATGGAAATAGTATTTTATGGCAATAATAAAGCAGTCCCCTGAAATGGTTGATCTTCTTAAGGTACTGAAGGATCATAATTTTAAATATATATAAACACAAGGAAGTACTTACCCTTAGAAACACTTATCTCATGGCTAAAAATGGATACATTAAAGGAGGTAACACACTTATTTGGATGTAAACTGGAGTCATATCATACACATAGTTAAAGTTTGTGAATTCAACTATAACACACTTATCTTTCTCATTCAATATTATACTTGTACTTTAACTAGGGTTTATATATCTGAGTATTAATTAACTGTTATATCTACTTATTAATGTACATGTGTGTACATTCACAAGATGGCATAAATTTAGTTAAGTTTTATGGATGGTTCAAGGAATTTTTAAAAGAAGTTTTACTGTTTAGACTTTACACGTGACTCTGCTGCAATATTTCTGCTAAACTATTAGATTTGTCAGGGCAAAGTTACCATGTTTAAAATAATTAGTCTATTTTTTATATAGTCACACACGAATTACATGTAAAAAAGCATTCAGTTGACTTCAAAAATATTTTTTTAATAAATAAAATTCTACACATATGCTGCATACCTTATTTTTAAAATTTCAAATCAATTTAGGGGTCCAGTAAAGCTACTATATGAAATATGCTATATTTTATTTGAGCCAGAAACATTGAATATATAATTATCACTTTATAAAATGGAATTTGATTAAATGAAGTAATCAAACAAAAACCAGGTCTCTCAGAGAAGTTCAGCAGGATGAGTATCACAAATTAATATTTTAGCTTTCCATAAACTGTTCTGGTATTATCTTAGTGAGTATTAAAACATATCAGTCATTATACATTAGTTGGCTGTGTTTCCCTTTTCAATTATGAGATGTACAGCACAGAGAAAACTACTGGACATGTGATAAACAATAATTGTTTACTTATTGATTGATTAAAATAACTTGGAATTTTGTTATTTGTTAGTTATGACTTGCCAAAATTCAATAAAAGATGAAGTGGGCAATATCCATAATATTAGCAGAGGCTAAGGAGTTGCAGAAGTGAAGTATGTTGCTTCTGACTGAGAATAATGTGTTCTGGAGTAAAGAGGAAAAGATGACCTGGCATATATAAAAATAGTTGCCCCTCTTCTCTCCACTAATGCTTCTCTCCACTAAAAAACTTTTAACAATTGGATAACCTTTACAAATTAAAGTTTTGACACAATAACTTTCCAACAAGCAATTAACATACTTTAAAACATTTCAATCAGTTTATCTTATATTAAGGAGACATTAAAACTAGTGGTTAGAAAAGTCTATTAGCCTTAAAAGTTCACTTGACAACAAACAGGTTATTTGGAATTCGTTATTTTCCTACATAATTTTGTTAGTTAAATTTTATAAACGACAAGAGATTAAGATCAGGAAAATTGGAACTCCAAACTTTTCAAAGATGTTTTCAAGAGTACTCAAAATAACACAACAAACCTGACTTTGTCCTTGATTTTTGAGATGGTGGTTGTTAGAAATTATGAAAGAATATAAGGAAAATAATACATATTAGTATACTGAATGATTATCTTCTGCTCCAAAGACACTGAGACTATTTGATTACAAATATGAATCCCCTAAAATTGTACTTTCTAGCATACTTCAAAATATTATCTCAATTCTACTCATATAAAAAAGATGGTAATTTGAGGAATATGAAAGTACTATTTTAGGAAATAAACTGTCAAATGTTAGCTTTAAATCCTAAATATATTCATATACCTGAAATGAATACTGTATGTATATTCATAGATCGACTCTCCAAACAATAGCAAAATAATTTCTGCTCTTATCAAGCTACTATGCTTTCTGGGCTAGACTAGAGTGCTCACAATTAATAATGGCTCCATATCTTCACTTTGCACATGGCTCCTTTTTGAGCCAAAAATTGGATTAAAAAAAAAAATAAAACACCCTGGCTGTTTGTTACACTAAGAGTACATGACCTGATACATTATCTCTGACATTAAAAGAAAAAAAAAAGCAGAGACAAGTCACAAAGATGAAACCCTAGGAAGCTCTAGACTTCTGTCCTTCCAGGAAACATTATGTAGTTAGTCCCCAAGTTACAAACATCCAACTGGCATATGACTCACATTATGAACAGAGGCTATTACATAAGTAAATGCACCTGTTTCAAGTTACATACAAATTCAATTTAAGAACAAACCTATAGAACCCATTTTGTAAGTAACCTGGTAACTGCTTGTATAAACAAATGACTGACTGAAATAACTTTGTAGTACCTTGGAAATCACATTCATAATAACCACACAAGTGCCCAATCAAGAAAATGCCACATTCAAAACCGAAAATTCTCTGGTGTTTTTAATTGTCTTTGTAACATCCTTTTTTGATATGGCATGACCTGGTTTGGTGGAAGTATTATCCTTATCCCCAGTCTTCTGTGAACAAGAGAGAGTGAAATTGACTGAATTTTCAACATTATAAACTGGTTTCTTTCTTCTAATTTGGATTTCAGATAGCCAAAAGTGCCCCAGCTCAGAATTCAGGCTATAAGTGGCAGGAATCAGTGAACAAGGCTTGTGAAAACCTCAAGGAGACTGAATATCCACAGACACCCAGAGAAAGAGACTACTGATCGAAGAATACATTAAAACAGGCAAGAGTTCAGAAAGAAACAAGAATGAGATTCTTAGTAAAATGAATATATTCAAAGGCATCCATGTAGATAATGAACTTCAAAATAGCTGTTCAGAGGTATCTGGTATTCACTCTTCCATAAAGAACAAAAACAGTAAGTAAATAATCACATTTCAACTAGATCACATAAGAGAGAAGATTAAAATTCAATAAAAAAATGCGAAGAAACACCTAAGGAAAGGAAGGAGACCAGGCAGCCTTCTGGGAGCTTGAAGATGCTTTTCAACACAGAAAATGGATAACTGAATGACTTTAAGTGGTCCACATTCCCACCACTAACTCCTTCAATCCTAGCCATGTAAGATTCCCTCAACCCAGGTGGGTCCTGAGACCAGCACAGGGAGCTGCCTGGAAGCCAATAATGCCAATAGTCCAGAGAGGTGTGTCATGCAGGGTCCCAACCCCACTTCTCAAAACATGAGCAGCTATAACACAGCACCACTTTGAGAACACTACCCACCAGGATGAATCCTTCACGGAGGCCCAACAACCCATATATTTCCACATATCTGAAGCCCTACTGACATTGACTGCACGAAGTTCAGCACTGCTGCTGGCTGTTGCTGCCAGGAGTAAAGAACAAGCCATAAGCCACAACCCATAATCTCCCAATAGCAGGGTAACTGAACATTTAAAAGCTCCCAGAGCAAAAGGTATTCCCCAAATAGCAACCACCTAGGGCCAAATAATGCAGTCTCCACCCACCTATTTATGACTGCCGCCACTGAAAGAAAGCTTGCCTTCCCCAGCAACATAGCTGTACCATAACCACTTTGTCCACAATCCAAACATTGAACCCGAGACCTGGGGAACACCCCAGCCATGCTTACCATAGCCAGTTCCTGTGTGCACCACTCTGGGGTCTCAGGATTTATCTGCTTGGTTCCACTCCACCTCACCCCCTCAGTGCCCAATCACACTGTCCAGAGCCCTGGGGATTACCCAATCTACGACTATTTGCACCAAAGCACTCCTCTTGAGGGCTGGAGGATGGGCTCATCCAATTTATCACAATCACAATTGTCATAAACCTGACATACCATATGAAGGCCTAGGGACTGGCCTTCCTGGCCAGTGTCTATTAGTGGATGAATGGATAATAAAATGTGGTGTATATACATAGTGGAATATTACTAAGCCATAAAAAGAAGGCAGTTTTGTCATTTGTAGCATCTATCAGTTGATAATTCCAGCATGGATTGCTTGGTAGCCAGAAGATTGTCTTATCACTGCTACTCACCATTGCTCATGACACATCCACTAGCCAGAATTTGGAGGACCTGCTTACCTGCTTAGTCAACAACTGTAAATACCAGCACATAACAAAGCCACACATAGGTCCAAGAATTGGCCCATCTGGAGCCTCTAATCCTGGTGCCAGAGTACACCAACATGGGGCAAAATGACAGGTATGCTTTCCTCACTGCTGCCACCACAGCAGCATATGGAATATTCCACTTGATGTCCCCATTCCAAGGAAAACTTGTCCCCTAACACAATAAGCCACATAACACTACTGACAGTGTTTATGGCTTACAAAATAATATGGGCACTACACTAATACATGCACCCAGAATCAAAGCCAAAGTGGTCTACCCAAAAAACACCATAGAAAAATTTTCAAGAAAAAAGCCCTTTATGAATGCAAATTAAAAAATTTGAAGTAACTATTATACCAGATGTGCAGGTACCAATGTAAGGACACAAGAAACATGAAAACAAAAACAACAACAACAACAACAACTAAAAAATATGACACCTCCAAAGGAACACAATAATTCTTCACCAACAGATTCCAATGAGAAAGAAATTAATGAAACCCTGAAAATATAACTCAAAGATAGTAAAGAAGATCAGTGAAATACAGGAGAACTAAGAAAAAATGCAAATAAATGTAAAAAAAATCAGGCTATGAGTGAGAAATTTACCAAAGCGATAGATATCATGAAAAAATCAAAAAAGAATTTTGCAACTGAAGGATTCATTGAAGGAAATACAAAATACATTCAAAATCTTAAACAATAAACTAGATCAAACAGAAGAAAGGGTTGCAAAGCTTGCAAACGTGGATCTTCAAGTAATGTAGTCAGAGAAAAATTTTCAAAAAGCAGAGTTATAAAGAACGAACAAAGGCTAAGTGGCATAAGAGACATTAAACGACCAAATATTCAAATTTTCAGTATACTGGAAGGCACAGAGAAAACAAAAAGTATAGAAACCCTAACTAATGAAATGATAGTTGAATGGTTCCTCAGTCTAGAAAGAGATTTAGACATCTAAATGCACAAAGCTCATAGGTGAACCAAACAGATACATTCAAAAAGTTCTTCCCTATTGAACATTACAGTGAAACTGCCAAAAGACAAAGATGAAGAAAGAAATCTAAAATCATCAAGAGAAAAGTGTTTAGTCACTTAAAGGGAACCTCCATCAGACTAACTGTGGAGTTCTCAGAAGCCTTACAGGTAAGGTCAGGAAAGAATAAGATGATATATTCAAAGGCTTGTGAAAAATTAAAACAAAAACCTTATAGAAAGGATACTATAGGACTTCTGGGTCAAGATGGCCGACAGGCACAAGTCTCCAACAGAAGCTCCTGTTCAGAGGAAAGGATAAAGTCCGGAGAAACCCCCAACAATGTCGAAAACTGGGAGCCCAGCTGAGAGAGAAGAGTGATACCAGCAGGACACCTCTTCTGAGACAGGCGGAGACTCCTAGAGGACAATCCACAGGTACATAAATCACCCCAAAGGAATAATGCCCATCCCCTCCCCCAGGAAAGGTGTGCTTTTCCTTTGTTTCCTCTTTAACCGCTCCTCCAAGTCTCCTACAGGCCACCAATAAACTGAGGACCTATTCTCTCACTCCACGAGTGAGAGCTGCCAACAGGGAAGTTTACTACTCTGGAGGAACCCAGTTGAGACTCAGAACACCACCCCTCCACCCCCCACCCCCCCGCACCAGGC
>CAUYQV010026650.1:0-11196 GCA_963574575.1 Galagoides demidoff | reverse complement strand
GAGTCTCCTGCCTCTGCCTCCCAAGTAGCTGGGACCACAGGCGCCCGCCACAACACCCGGCCATTTTTTTTGGTTGCAGCCATCATTGTTGTTTGGTGGGCCAGGGCTGGGGCTTCGAACCCGCCACCTTAGGTGTACGTGGCTGGCGCCTTAGCCAATTGAGCCCCAGGCGCCGAGCCGATAAATGCATTTTATTGATGCAAGGTGAGATGTTTTTCCTAAAGAAAAATGACTAATGGCAATTTTTTTATTGTTGTTATTATTCCTGTGATGATTTCTTGTGACTGAAAATAATAGTAAAAGGTTGCTTGATTTTCCCATCTTGAGCGGGTCCTAAGGGTTGTTTTGATTTTCAGTCCCAGCTCCCAGACCCCGCAGCGCTCATAGGCATACACAACTACTTTGTTCAAGGGAAAAAAAAAAAAAAAAAAACAAACCAGGCTTCTCCTTAGATGTGCCCAGCAGGTCTATTTAACTACTGTGATTTCTCAGCCATTCACAGTTACTGCATGTTGTTAACAACTGTGTTTCAACAAATCCTTCACACTTTTTCTTTCTTTTTTTTATTCCCACTCTGAGAACTTGCTCACTATGCAGTACCTGGTTGGGTAGCCTGGTACCATTGATTCCAGCTAAGTTCCACTGCTTTTCGTTGTTGAACACGTGAATTTTCTTTTGAGAATGATTCCTAATTTATATCAGTCATGTTGATTAAGGAGCCAGACAGAGGAAAAGTTCTAAGACTAATAATTTTGTTACAAAATAGTAAAAATAAGGAAATGGCTATTACAAAAAAGTAGCAAGTAGATGGTGGGAATAAATCGGAAGGAAACACCTTTTTCAATTATATTTGAACGCTACGGACCATACCCACCCACCCACCCCCCCCCCCCCCGGAAAGAAGAAGCCACATTTGAATTATTTTCCTTTGTACCCCAGATGCCAGACCAATAAGAGGCATTGTTGTAAATTCTACTGCTAATGTCCAGGACCTCAGCAAGAGAGATGGTAGAGAAAGATTTTAATGTTTATCCTGTTTCTTAACAGTATCACAGGCAATTATTTGGGATTTTAAAAACAAAAACAAACAAACAAACAAACAAAAACCCTAATTCTAGCTGGGCACAGTGCCTCACTCCTGCAATCCTAGCACTTTGAGAGTCCAAGACCAGTGGATTGCTTGAGCTCAGAAGTTTAAGAGTAGTCTGAGAATGATACCCCATCTCTACTAAAAATAGAAAAACTAGTGGGGCATTGTGGTGGGGGCCCATGGTCCCAGCTACTTGAAGCCTGAGGCAGAGCTTTCTACTCAGGAGACAGAATAAGATTCCGTCTCCAAAATAAATAAATAAAATAAGATGAAAAACAAAAGTCTAATTCTATTTCAGGGAAGACTTTGGAGAAGTTTATTTGGGCAACGACAGATTTTCCCTTCAGCTATGTTGTCTTAAGTAGATAAATACGGTTTCCTAAATTCTTTCTTATCACAAAAATCTAAACATCTTTTCTTGGAAACCAAGAGATCAGGAGGGAGAGAAAAGCCAATTAAGTTATTTTAGTAGCTTGCTTTAGTGTCTGGGAGAAAGTGAGATAGCAGCTTTGTGGATTGGTGGCTCAATGCTAAGGGCAGTACGGAAGAAACACAATCTGGCTGAGTCAAAGCCCTTTGGTGATGGCCAGTCTATCCTTGAGACATTTTATTGCAGCATGGCATACATAAATAACTTGTAAGTTTACAGTTTTGATGTGTTCCTCCCTCACACCCGGTAATGGTCCAGTACAAGTTTTATTGCTACACATTGTCATACAACGCTTGTATTCCTCCAGAAGATCATTAGCTCTGACCAAAACATAAAGTCTACCTGGTATTTTTCAGAAATGCTGATAGATGACTTCCAGTGGACCTTGCCTACCCATTCTATCTCTTTCTTTTCAAGGGTAGAGATACCCACTGCATGGTGTTCTAAAGAGGGGATAGATCTTGGAATAAATATATGTATTTATAAGTACATACATACATACACACACACACATATATATATATATGGCAAAAAAAGTCTTAAATTTCAGCTTATTTGTGTTACCAAGTCAAATAATTTACTTTCCCAAAGCTCTCAAGCCTCAGTGCCATTTGTTAAGCTGGAGGGTTTAACTGGATGGCAATGGTGCTCTGAAGAGATGACACTTAACGGCTCAAGCAGAAAACACAGGGATACTCCCAACATTCGTGCTAAACCCCTGAAAAACTTAAATATTCTCCACTTGCAATTAAATTGTCATTTCAAACTGCTTTCTCTCTTCCATTGACAACACCAAACAACGTTCCGAAGGGAACGATAGATATTTGCATGTCGGCTGATTCAGCTGAAATTCACCAAAGTTTCCATTTTTGTCTGAAAATAACTGGGTGTAAAATTACCTAAGAATCTACAGCATTTTTAACTTACTAATAAGAATGAAAAAGGTTAAATTTTCAAATGCTTATAACAGAAAACTATTTTGTCCTAAACAGAGAGGTCCCATCCCACTGCGCCATTCAACATTGTGTTTATTCTATAAAGTCAAATGAACACAATTAAATAACAAGTCCAATATGCCTCAGATAACATTTTTAGAAATGATAGTTAAGATGCAAGCTATAATTAGTGAGTTTAAAATCATATTTTAGCTCCCTGGGAATGGTAGTCCTCTCAAAATATGTCACTTTTACCACGGATCTAGAATAACATTGTGTTGCAAAATAAAAGACTGTATAGATTGCTTTCTTAGAAATAAGCTTCAGTGACAAAGTGTCATCTGAAGTTCACTGCTATGATCTCTTTATAACTTGAATATTTTCCGACTCTTAATCATCTTTATAAATTAGGGGAGTTGATAGCAATCCCAAACAAATGACAAAGACTATTCTACCCAATTGTTAAGAATTAAAATATTGTATTTCTATAGACTATCACATTTAACGGTAGCACTTTCAACTTTTCCATCATCTTTTTGTGTTTGACCCTGAAAATTATAAACAGCCCTTTGCTGGGGTTTTTGTTGTTGTTGTTTTTAATCCAAAGAGGCTCCATTTTGAACATTACCCACAGCTCGGAGTCATTTGCACGCAGGTTCCCACGTCGTCACCACCCCAGCCGCATCTATTTTGTCGTTGTGCTGTTTGGGATTCTTCTGGGGAACAACATTTATTTATCCTAATTTAAGTTGATTGCAGAGATAAGTAAATTCTTATTCAGTATGACTTAGTGGAACTGTTTGGTAACAACTATGTTAAATCACATTCCTTCCAGTTATTGGACATAGAAGCTGTCATTCATTTATTCCACCTGTTCACACACATGTTGAACATCTGCTGTGGGAAAAATACTACATAAGGGAGCTTAGTAGAAAGGCATGAGAAGGGCAAGCATGAATGAGGGGCCCTTGCAAGGGGGACACACAGGAAAGCACATAATTTCTCTATGCTGCGGTTAGAGTTAGTTATGGGCTGAGAAGAAAGGAGAGCTCACTGTGCCCGTGGGGGATGAGGCCTTTGCAGAGGCTGTGACATTAATTTTTATCTCTGACTTGTCATCATTCATTTCAGAGACGTTCCTTAATACTTTGGTTCTCAGGCTTCCCTGGGGTTACTCAGAGGATATTACTGTAAGATTATTCCAATATGCAGTGTATTTTCCGATTAATTTTATGCCCCAGATCTGTGTTTCATTTTGTTTTCTTTTATCCATTAAGCATAATGACCACCAACAATCCAATTCTCCCTGCCTCCCGTCGCACCAGACACTTCCTAGGAGCTTCTGTATTGGTTCTTTTGCTTCCTTCTTTGCCAGCTTCAGCGCGTTCTTCAGCAGAAAGAGAACATGTGAATCCGTGTGTCATTTCCATACTACTGTCTCTCCAAAGGTTTGGCAAGATCTGGCTTCACTGTTGATCAGTATCATACGCCTTTGCCAAATATGTTCTTCCTTTTACTTTTTGTTTGGTTAATTCTCCATTGTGTAGAGTCTCAGCTTAAATATCCCTTCCTCAAAGGAGTCTTTGCTAACATTCTGTTATTTCATGGCAGCCTGTGCCTTCCCACTGGAACACGCTTTGTTATTTGTAATTTGCATGCTTATTTAATTTCCACAATAGTATAAAATTAGTGATAAGGGTTGAGGCAGCATAGACCTCATCCCTACCACATGTCTGTCATCTATAAAGCTTTTGAGAAAATTGTTTTCTGAATGAACTAATGTCATAACGTTTATATTTAGGCTACATGGTCCATCAGTATGTTTATAGTATATATTGACCATGTGTATTGTGAATTAAACTTCTTAAGGATTGAGAGGGGGAAAACCAAACCAAACAAAGATCATGTACATAAAATTAATTAGAAAACATATTGCATATTGGAATATTCTTCCTTTCCTGTGCTATTGAACTTAAATTCAATATGTTCCCACTGTAGGCTATGTTTACTAAAATCAAACTCCATCCAGCTATGGGTAACCTGCCTTTGAACATATGCTGTAGGCTGCATTCTAGCAGAGGAGTGGGCAACAAGCTGTGAGACTAAACTTTTATCATCGTCTCTATAAATCAAGATGAAAGCTATAGACTTCCTCCTGTGGACCTCACACTGCCTTTAGAAAAACAAAAAGGTGAAAATAGTTTAGATTTTTTAAAAAAAGTAATTCTGAACATAATTATTTGGCGTGAATAGAATACTGCTGGTTATCCCATTTCCTTAAAAAAAAAAAAATCTGGATGACAGAATTCCAAAAATGCCAAAGAGAATAATTGGAGATACCTGGAGCGAGCACGGCCAAAATTTTGGTACCTCAGTTAATGATGCCAGTTTCAACCTAAAATAAATTTCCCTAAAACATGTTTATGTTTGGGTATATTAACTTGAACATAACTAGAGACGAATTCTAAGCAAATTAAGAGGTGATATTTTTCACGTTGCTCATCTTATTCATTCATTCATTTGTGGCGAGTATAGTTCCTGAAAGAATCAAAGGGTCTTTATTTTCGACTTGGAAAGTGGACAGAAATGATATGAAATATAAACTGGGACAGGTAGCAACCTGCGTATCATGCATAAATCACAGGTATCCTGATGTCAAAAGGCCACTAAGAATTTGAAATATTATTTTCTACAACGTAAGTCCATTAAAAAAAAATGGATATTCATTTGCGTATGGGTGATAGATAAATCAAAAGCACACACGTTGTAGTGTTTATGACATTTCATATGTAAACATTAAGCATAAATGTATGCTTTTCTAATAATTATGCTCTTTAAAATGGTTATTCTTAGCAGCAGCTGAAAGGGAATGCTTTTAAATTGAATTTAATAACACATTGATAGAAGGCTGGACTTAATCCAACTGTAAAATGAAATTAGAGTTACATTTCATACTACCAACCTTTATGCACCTTAATCTAATTTAAATGCTGTTTAAGTAGAGCTCACTTGCTCTTCATTTAATATTGGAATGAGAGAAAATAGACTTAATTGTGACAAATATAGTTAGCTCCCGCGAAAATAACAATGTTTTGTTGTACTTCCAATTTTTATGAAGGCTTCCAAATACTTCCACACATGCTGCCTCATCTCCTTCTCTCTTCATCCTATGAAGTATACTAGAAAAATAAAATTTGCTGAGAAATCAGGGAATTGACCTTTAGTTTTATTTTCGTTTTCTGTCTTCTGATTGCCTGACTAGATTTGTGTGAGTAAATCATTTATTAAGTCAATCAGAGCAACAGTTTTTCCAACTATAGAATGGGGTCTTACCTTTGGCCATTTTTTTTCCTAGTCAAATGAAATATCATGAAATGAAATATCTTTGTTTAAGCTGAAAATGATGCCACATAAACTCAAGGGTTGCTGATTTGCATTTGATAACTGATGACATAATTTACCTCCTAAGTTAGTTATGTAAAAGAGATTCAGCCTTGATACTCTGAGCTTTCCTGGGAACTATGATGGCAGAAAGAGAGATGACTTAGCTAGTCATCAAAAAAGTAAATATTTGATATTTTACTAATATGTGGCTTCAGAGAAACAATATTAAATTTTGACTCATTTTGACATTTGAGTCTGTTTGGGGGAGCGTGAAAGTAAAATGTGGGAGGTAGAGAGGAAAATCTGCTGAGTAAAAACATCTGTGTTGATCCTTGCGCTGGTAGAGACTTGACTTATCTAGTAAGGTTGCCAGATAAAAGGCAAGACCTCAAGTGCCATTTGAATTTCAGATACATAGGAAATAATAATTTTATTTAATATAAGTATGTCCCATGTAGTATTGGGGACATATTTATATTATTATTATTCTTTTTTGAGACAGAGTCTCACTCTGTTGCCCTGGGGTTGAGTGCCGTGGCATCATCAACCTCAAACTCTTGGGTCTCAAGCAATCCTCTTGTCTCAGCCACTTGAGTAGCTAGGACTACAGGTGCCTGCCATCATGTCCAGCTATTTTTTCAATTTTTAGTAGAGACAGGGCCTTGCTTTGCTCAGGCTTGTCTTGAACTTCTGAGCTCAGGTGGTTCACTTGCCTTGGCCTTCCAGAGTACTGAGATTACAGGTGTGAGCCACTGTTCCCAGCCTAAATTTTTTGTTCTTGCTGTAGTCATTCATCCGAAATTCTTACTCAACTGAGTATCTTCCATTTTTATTTGCCAAATCTGACACTCCTATTCTCGTCTCAACTCTGCAAGGTAGAACAATGTCACCTGATATCACAACTGGGAACTTACAGCGACCCTACATGACATGTCCTAATGTAAGTCTCTAGCGCAGTGATTTTCTACAGTGTTGCATGCTGGTGGGCCAGGAGAGGAGCTTAGGTGTGCTACAAACAAGATTTTAAGATTAAGTAAATTAGTTTTGAAAGAAGCTCAAAGCACAGTAAGAATATACTTTTTTATTATTATTTTTTGAACAATCTAATTTAAGTGTGCCACAGAAGTTTAACTCTAGGTTCAAGTGCGCTGTAAAATAAAAAAAGTAAAACGCTGCTCTGGCAAGTGGCAGAGGTGGAGATTAAACCCAGGCCTGTCTTCCCTCAGTCCCAGGGTCCCGTTGCAACACGTCCTTCTCACACACCAATACATTTGGCTGGAGGATCGACTACGATGCTTCCCCAATACACACATTTCTCCTTAGCTAAACAGATCTAGAGAAAAGGAAATATTTCATGTCATTCCACCTTCTCCCCAGGCAAAATCCCCTTGCTCTACAAATTCTTTCAGAGCAGAAAAGAACACTCTCATTTACTCTGACCGCATAATATATTAATAACTGCAACCACATTCCCTCAGGGTGAGAAACTCAAAGTACACGTGGAGAACTGAGGGACATATTTACAGTCTCCTAAGATCCTGTCTATGCCTCTTACTGCCATTTATCATTTTTGTGGCCAGACATATTTTGGGAAGCACGGTGGTAATTCCCTCAAAGCAACAGTTCCAGGACTCCACAGAGCCGTAGGTGGCCATCTGTGGTCTGTAGGTTCTGAAAGGTGAAAGAAAAACTGAGTTTACTTGCAGTTAAGGTGATGAAAGTGGCAGCTATTAAAGCTATTAGTTACTACTTTCTGTTCTTAAGGAAAAGGAGAGTGGATATTAGCACTAGGGGCAAAGGAAGATGTATTACCGAGCTTCCGAAGCCTCGCCCTGCAATCTGTGTCACTGCTCCCACACGGTTTGGCAGGGCCCAAACGGTGAATAGTGTTCTATTCTTAATTTTCAACTTTTAAGCAGAAGGCCCTCAAGAATAATCTGCTCAGTAAACATTTGGTCTCGTGTCTCAGCATTTCTCTCCTTTCGGCAAACAGTTTCACAAATATTAAATGTTAGGGAAGAACCAGTGGTGTTTGTGTTTTATCAAGCAAATCCTTCGCCAAGAATATCTCTGGACTTTTTTTTTTTTTTTTTCCTGAGCACTTTAGGAAAGAAACGATCAACAGAGCAGGACAGTGGTGAATGCAGGAATGAGCATGGCCTTTCTAGCCAGACAGACACAAGTTCAAGTGCCAGCTCTACAACTTACTTGCTGTGTAATCTTGGGCATGTGTTTTTAAATTTCCTACACCTGTTTCCTATGAGAGTGGAATTAACAGCGATACCCACTTTGTTGCAAAGATGAAAGGAAATTTTGTACATAGAATGCAAAACAATTCTATGGACATATTAGACATCCAAAATTGCTTATCAATTCCCTTCACTTTCATCTGTTTTATTAATTATGAAAATAAAATTTACTGAGACAGAAGAGAAAGGTATTATGCAAAATCAATTATAGATTTAAAGGCATCGTATTCTGCTATTTCAAATTACATCACATTATTAATCCTTTGGACATGTAGGCATGGCATAGATCTAAAGGAAAAAGTTCAGGTTCGTGTAATCTTCCTAATGCTTTTTAAAAAAAATTCTTTATTAAATCATAACTGTGTACATGAATGCATTTATGGGGTACAATGTGGTGATATGATAGACAATGTGGAATGCTTACATCTAACTGATTACATAACTATCTCCTTGCTTACTTATTTGTTGTGAGAAAAACATACTCTATTCTGAATAGCATACTCTTATTCATACTCATTTCTTAATGAAATGTATCATTGTATTATGCACATTAGGTTGGATCCCCTAAACCCCTCCGTCCTCCTAGTATCTCCCCACCTCTCCCCTCTCTTTCCTCTTCCCTCCTTCTTTTGGGACTATAATTATGTTTTACCGTTCGTATGAATGTGTAGGTGATTATATACTGATTCATAGTTCCTACAGCTCATCTTGTTTGGGTTCAGTGGTTACAACAGTGGCCACAAAAACCATTGTTCTTCTTTAATATAAGTAACTTGTATATTTAGCACTGTATATCATTAGAGTTAAGTGATATGTGTGGTAAAAACTTTTCTGTTCAATTAGTATCAAAATAACTACACGTGAGGAACCTAGCAGAAAAAAATTTATTTCCTGGGAAGATAGTGTATCACATGGCTTTTTAAGCCAAGATTCCTTTTTCAACTTTGAGATTCTACATTTCTAAGTAAAAATTCTATGACCAATTTTTATTGAACCTGATTTAATTCTATTCATTTATTACTTAATTAAAGGTACATTTATTGTGCTGTCATTATATGTCTGACTCTGCTACAGGCACTTAATTCACTCAAACTAGGTAGGAATCATGAAGATGCTGTATTGAATTGTAGTGAGGAGAGAGAAAAAAATCGTCAACCAAGAGTTCCCTGTTACTGTACATTGAGCAATATATTTTATCCCATTACATTTTATTTGTGTCACTTCCATTCTGCTCTCAGTATGAGCAGACAAGGCTAATATTGTTTCCGGTGAAGGCCTGACAGCTATTCTGTTGATTTGTTTGGCATTATGTTTGAGCTGCACTCATGCGGCCCTGAATGCTGAAGGACGGCTTGGCTGAAAAGAATGGGCAATATGCCCTAGGGAAAAGGGACAGGGATTTGGAAGACCAGAGGAATTTGGAATCAGTACTTGGACTGCTAAAGGCTCTGAAAATCCCACATTGTGGTTTGGAGAGCCGAAAGGAAAATGAACTTTCCCCTTTGTATTAGAGCCTGGAGTAGCATAGGCTAGTTTCAAAGACTACAAGCCCTGTTATTACATGGTCCAGTCTTTGCTTCTTCATTATAATTAGCTCTGTATGTTGCTTTTCTTTCACAAACTTTTCCAAAAAATACACCCTCATTTTTCTTTAAGGAAATAGACCTTCCTCCATGAGCTGACATTGACCAAAATGAAACACCTTCCCCTGAATTTTACCACACTTCAATATACTCCAGAGTTTCAAAATACTTACATTAGACAGATTCTGCAGGTTCAGTTGTGCCTAGGTGGGGTGACAGATTCCTGGGGCTTTCGACCTCACCATCTTCCCACAATCCTCTACTATCAGCCCATTTTTAAATATCTGTTTTAAGAACACATAGGTTCATATGTAGACAACATATATTCATGCCTAGTTTTATATAAATTCTACCTTTTTTGTCTATATCACGCTACAATTTGCCTAACATTGTTTTTGTTGACTAAGGTAGCCTTTATTTATTTATTTATGTTATCTGATGTATAGCATTATACCTTATGACCATATTGATGGTCATTTAGGTTATTTTCTGTGTTTTGCAATTAAAAATGATAACATATATGTGGTTGCTTGTGGGCACGTGTAAGAGATTTCAAATTGTGATCACCTAGAAGTGAATTCTGGGTCAGATAAAAGCATATATATTCTCAGCATACCCACTATCGCTAAATTCATCTTCATCTTTCCATTCCCCCAAATACGAGTACACATATAAATCAAACTAATGATGTCAATTTGTTCTTTAAGATGCTCAATGAATTGGGTCAGTTTAAGAAGTCAGAACGATTCTACCTTTGTCTTCCTGTCTCCCTGTTAGAATTGCTGACTAGCCAGAACTAATCAATAAGAGCTTAAACCTTCCTTTATTGTGATCCTTGGTAAAGAGTCAGGTTAAACAGAAATGGATTTTTGTTTTCGTTTTGTTTTTTGAATGATATAGCTAGTTAACTCCCAGGCATTCGACTTCTGAGGAACAAGGGGAAGCAGTAGGAATAAAGAATCAAGTATCTTTTAAAATGTTTGATAGTTGGGTCAACCCCTTCAAGTATTTCCTTCTTTCGGAACAATCTTCAATTGTTATTGTTATAGTTTTGAAACAGAAAATTTTACCATATGTTTGAGACAGTCTTAGAAAACCAACTATGGAGGCTATGTTAGCTGAACTGAGTCCGGATATTCATTCAGAATCATTTATTGAATGCTTTTTCTGTGTCTGGAAAAACACATGGCTGGGGATAGAGATATGCTTCTGTTTTGGAAGACTTTGCAATCATCTACAAGGGAAGTAAATGCATGAGCAAATTAATTCATTCAATGTTTACAGGTGTTTTTATACAATTATGTATATAAATGAAGGCACATTCCAAGGAAGGACCGACCTTTATGACTGATGAAAATGAGGGGAGCTTTAAAAGGATTTTGCCTGAATTTTTTTCTTACAAGCAATTTTTATAATTCAACATTAAGAAAAAAAAATAAAAGGGTCAAACTTTCTGAACCGACACCTCACCAAAGATGACATACTAATAGTAATTAAGCATATGAAAAGATGCTTAATATGGTGT
>CAUYQV010026645.1:0-21799 GCA_963574575.1 Galagoides demidoff | reverse complement strand
TACTTTCATCCAATTGGCCAACATGGTCATCATGTCATTCTCATAATTGTTGTGTTAAGACGTTTATATTCAACATTTAGGAAGATTCACATGTACCCTTATAGGAAAAATCATAGGTGTAATCCCCGCAATCACCCTCCCTTCACCCATCCTCCCTCCTCCCCTCCCCTCCCCTCCCTCTCCCCTTTCCCCATATTCTTGGACTCCATTTGGATTATAGTTTTCCTATGATACTTAACAATTAGTTTCATAATAGAGTTGAGTACATTGGATACTTTTTCTTCCATTCTTGAGATACTTTGCTAAGAAGAACATTTTCCAGCTCCATCCCAGATACCTGATTCTTTCTGGGTGAGGCTTTACATCAGCTGATCCCAAAACTTTAAAAGTTGATGGTGAACTCAGTTTCACATTTTGTATTTTGATTTCATAATTCTAGTCCTAGAATTACAAATTCATCTCCTACTGTTGCTTGGCAGTTTACTATAAATTCAGTTGCTTAAAAACAATGCAAGGTTACCATTTTACATTTCCCTATATTGGAAGTACGAAATAAGTCTCTGTTGGCTAAAATTGAAATTTTAGCATGACCGTGTTTCCCCTGGAAGCTCTGGGAAGAGTTCATTTCCTTGCTTGTTTTAGCTTCTGGAAGCCGTCTGCACCCTGGCTGGGGTCTTCCTCCATCCTCCAATTCTACAGTCACATTTCCTTCTCTGATTCTAACCCTCCTGCCTCCCCCTTAAAGGACCTGTGTGATTGCAGTGGACTCACTTGGATAACCCAGAGCCACCCCCACTGTCCCAGATCCTGAATTTGATCATGCCTGTAAAGTCCCTTTGCCACGTCAGGTGACACACACACAGACAGGTGACTGGAACCTGGATTTGTTGAGTACGCTGCTATTCCCCTTGCCCCTATGAGGATACCACTTATGCCCATATACACGTGAATGTGTGATCTTCACAGGTGGGAAGCACAAGGGTGACAGCTTTTAAAATTGGACTACTGAGTCTGTATGCATCTGTTTGGGCTGCTGTAATAAAACAGAGCAAACCACGTGGCTTCAACAGCAGAAATGCCTTTTCTCCCAGTTCTGGGAGCTAAGAAGCTCTTGCTATGGCCTGCATACAGCTGCCCACCAGGGCTGACATGGTGTAGAGAGAAAGGTCTGCTGTCCTGGCCTCTTTTTATAAGGACGCCAACTCAGTGGGATGAGGGCCCCACCCTGAGACCTCCCTTAACCTTCATCTATTCCTCACAGGCCCTACCTCCAAATATACTTGCAATGTGGCTTAGGGTTTCAAATGATGGATTTTGAGGGGGCACAATTTGGCCTATAATAATGTTTATATCTGCTTAGGTGGCTGGGTGCAGGAATAACTTACTGAAAGCTCGAAAAGAATATGTGTGAAAACCACAAAGCTTAGTAAAGAAAAGAATCCAAGATCTGAATATAGTGTTGTAGAAAAGTCTTTAGACTGGAAGTTCAGAGACCAAGCCACCCACCCATGGCTATATCAAATCTGCTGCCTGATTATAATTTATTTTCAGATGCAGAGGTGATAATGCCTGTTAGTACCTTAAAAGCGTTGTTTTGAGGATTCCGTAGGACAACTATTGTAAAAGTGCTTGTTAGGCATCTCAGAGATCCCAGTCCTAGTGTGGGTTTCTCCAGGGGCCACTAGCAAGTGGCCCTCAGTGGCCCCAGAAATCAGAAGCACTTTGCCTTGGTTGGGCACCGAGAGGAAGCTGGTCACAGCAGAAGTCACACAGCAGGGACAGGCAGCTTTCACTTTATAAGTAACTGGATCACACCTGAGTTTATGAGCAAACAGAACATGCCTGAGAGGGAGGTGTGGGTCTCTTCCCCAAGAATGAGGACGCACCCCTTGTTATTCCCCTCCAACTACTTACTTCCCCAGCCCCAGTCTTGGTCCATCTATTTCTAATGTTTATGTACTTCTAAGCTCCGTTTTCATGCATTTCTAATGTTCTCTACCTTCTATCCCATGATCGTCCCACAAGTTCATTTTTAACTGTATGCAGGGTGGTGGCTAATGTCACTGATATTAGTATGAAGGGCTCCCCATCAAAAGCTGAACCTTGGGGGGCCCCACTGAGGCCTGCACTTGCTCTTTGTGGTCAGAAACCACAGGTGGTCTCGCGTGTGTGTGACAGTCAGCTCCTCTGGGCTAATGTCTTCTCTCGGGTCAAATAGAAGCTTCCTGAGGTCTGACTAACATGTTAGGCTGGCCAGCTTCCTGGTCTCAGCTGTTGCTTGCTTTTCCCTCCCCACCCCATTCCCTACCTGTCCCTGTCTGTACTCTGAGAACTTTATGCCCTTTCTGGAGAGCAGATGTTTTTCTAAATGATTTGAGTGAGGAGCGAATGGAGTGGGGGCTGAAAAATGCTTGTCCACTTTGGAAAGAGGCTGTGGAGGCCAGCAGCTGGCAGGTTTGCAAACGTCTCATTTTCTTGCTTCACAATAATTTAAAGGAAAAGGAAGTAAAAAAAAATGCTACTTCACACACACACACACACACACACACAGAGTGGCTCTGTCTTCAAGAGAGAGCCCTACAAAACTCTGGGCACATACCAACTATGATATAAGTTACTGGTTAACCAGAAGAAGAAAAGAAACCCAGACTAAAGTTAAGAAGTGACTGATATAACCAGTTTGAAGGAAGTGTTTCGGATTGTGTGTGAAAACACCCCACTGTACCCCAGAAGTGTATTAATGTACATAGTTAAAATTCAATAAAAAAAAAAGAATTAGATGTCGGGGGGGGGGGGGGCTAGGTACCCTGTACTTAGGCGAATAATTGTTTTTCTCACTTTGCTTATACCCAGCAAATATAGTGTTTAGACAAATTTTATCCTATCATCTTAATTAAAAAGTAATATTTATAGGAAGTGCATGATTGGCTTAACCTGGTGCCAAATTTCCGGGAATAGCAGAGGAAGTTCAGACAGCTGGATGGCTGGATCCTCTGGCCCATCTGGTGGCAGCTATTAAAATTATTAAAGATGACTTGTAGAGAAATCACTCATCCCTTAAAGGATGACCTTTAAAATCCCGAACCTATGAAATGTGAGTGAAGGTCAGAGCCCATATTTTATGAAAAGTTGGATGTGTGATTTTACCATAAGGGATCCCTTTTGAAATGTGTCTGAGAATTGTCACACAATCCAGATTTAGATGAAGAGGGACTCCTCAAATGCCATCGTCATATGCTGAGCACAGTCACAGGTTGTGTGACGTGGAACAGGTTTGGACTCTGGTTTCATTACTGTTGAGGGTTCCAGCAGCTTGGTCTCTTCCTGTCAAAACATAGGGCTTTTAATCAGGTTCATCAGAGTAACATTATATTTATTCAGCAGCCTGCCGTGTCCCCAGGCAATTCTCACTCCCAGAAACATTTTGCAAACACAATAAAATCCAGAATTCCACAAATGTCTACACTGTAATCAGGGTTGCTAATCGGCTATGTCAGCAGGAGGAGAACCAGTCTTGGAACTGGAATGCAAAAGCTGATGTTTTTTTTTTCCAAAAAACTCTCCTGTAAAAGTTTCATAAAGGGAATTTTGTGACACTGCACATTTTCTGTGGGGGTGACGTGGAACCTTGATTTGCTCTCTGTCCTTTAAGATATCACTGACTCCCATTGCTTGAAACCTTTTAGCCTAATCCCCTTGCTAATTTTAGTGACGTACAGACGAATTGGCTACCACGCCAACATAAGAGAAAGGCAGTAAGGAAACTCAATAACAGAACTGTACGGTAAGCTTTGTGCAAAATGCTATTCATTTGAGTAATATGTGGTTCTGGACAAACCATCTGGGTGGTGTCAATCTGTCCTGTGTTTAGGGTGGGAAATGCTTAAACGGACGTAAGTTTCTAGTAATGCCATTCATTGTCCAAATGTCCTCTAGACAGCACAGAGCAGTGACCTTTCATTTTAGATGTTGTCTTGCCCTTTGTGGGCGAATTTTACCCTCAGACTATGAGAAGGCCAAGTTTTCTACGTTCCCCTAACGTGATGTAGTCATTCGCTGTGGAACCCAGTGTACGTGTTATACAACAGAGTGGTAGGAAACGTATTGGAAGATCCACCAGTAACTTGTCTAGTGACAACAAGGAAATACAGAGGGAACAAAGATAAAATACAAAGGTGGCCTCAAGTGCGGGCTTGGTTTCCACTGCATGGTCTTGAATACCAGACAGATTGCTCAACCTGCCTCTTGCTAGAACAGCCAAGGAGCACCCTGGGTCGGGAGCTATGTGGGGGTCACTGCCACCTGCTCCTCTGAGCAGAGACAGTGGATCCATCTCACAGTTGGAGGAGGTTGTCTTTCCTTTCCACTCCAAGAGGCTTAGCTCTGCTTGGGAAACATCCCCATCCTGACCCTAGCCAGCAGGGGGTCACATCTTCCCAGCTGACCCTTGCTTTGTGACTATTGTTGACATCCTAGCTGGTCCCTGGCTCTGCCTCCTGCGTCTTTATTCTTCATACGGTGTCTTAATCTGTTAAGATTAAGAAAGGCATCGTTGGCAGTCGTGGAGGCCTGGGAATTACACGATTCCGGCAACTGCAGAGCTGTGGTCTTGTGCTTCAAGGATGGCACCTCCTTGCATTGTTTTTGAATGGCAGAAGGGGCAAAGGTAATCTCTCCAGTGTCTTTACACCAGCACTGATCTACTTCCCAAGAGGGCCCGCCTTCTGAGGTTATTGCATTGAGGATTCAGTTTCAACATAAGAATTTCAGGAGAGCACCAGGGTTCAAGTCATAGCACACAGCATGCAGAGAGACTGGTATCAGATGAAGTCACTTTAAGTGGAAGAGCACATCTCTCTTCTCCTCAAAGCCGCTGGTAGCTTTTGTATTTTTGGGAATAAAGGCAAGCCTTTATGCTGCTGGGCAAGACCCCAGCTGGTTGATCTGTGCCCCCGGCCTGCAGCTCTGACCTCATCTCCTAGGACGAGCATCCTTGAAGTCTTGACCTCAGTTGGGCTATCCCCATCACCATGTCTTAAACAAGGAGCCTTCCACGAACTCACTCCTGCCTCCAGCCTGTGCTCTCACAGTCTTCTTGATCCTCTGTGTGTGTGTCTCTCTTTCCCCTATTTGATCTTCCTTTGTGATACTTTTGAAACATACTTGGACAACCATCTCTGAGCATGGACTGCTTAACTGTCAGAAAGCACAAGTTGAATCTCTTCAAAACAGCACAGCGTGGACTTGTTTCATTTGTTAGTAATATGAGGACACTTTATTTAGTTCCTGGAATTGTCTTACCAATTTAGTGAGATCCTGTCTGTAAAGTGCTCAGGAAGTATTCACACCTCATGGTTACAAGTTTATAATTCGACAGTAGTAGAGTCATTTGGTGTACTGTCCTCAGCGTGTCATAATAAAGTGCTAAGACAATCTACAGGCAGACAAGGAGGCAACTTAATTCTCCCACACCTTGCTGGGTCATTCTGGACCGGGGCACCAACTTGTAATAATCCAGTGGAAGAGGGTGCACACATTTAGAGGAGAACGATAGTAAAACCTGCCCCCCAGCCAGCAGTGCAAACTTGACTGGATAATAAACAGGGTTGGCTTTTGTGGGATGTTCACTGCTACGGTTTGAGTGTTTATATTCCTCCCAAATTCATGTTGAAACTTAATCTCCTGTGCAATAGTTTAGGGAGGCGGGGCCTTTGGGAGGTGGTTAGGCTATGAAGGGTTCTGCCCCTCACAGAGGATCAGTGCCCTTTATGAAAGAGCTCGGGGGGTCTATTTGGTCCTTTTGCCGTTTCGCCCTTTGGCATGTGAGGACACAGTGCCAGTCACCACCAAGCAGAGAACCACCCTCACCAGACACCACATCTGCCAGTGCCTTGATCCTGGACTTCCCAGCCCCCAGAACTGTGAGAGACAAACTCCTGTTAGTTGTAAATCTCCCAACCTGAAGTATATTGTTGCAGCTGCCGGGAGGGATGGTCCTTTCTGTCTGGGACCAGGTTCAGATCTGCCCAAGGTTCCAGAGGTAGAGAGATGAGAGCTGGGAAGAAAGCCTGTTTTATTTTAATCCCACAGCCTGTGATCTGGATGTTGTTTGGGAGTGAGAAAGCCACAGGCTTTGGATCTGGAAAGATGAAGTTTTGCTTCTAATGACTCAAACTCATCTCATCTGAAGTGTCTGCATGTCAGAGGGTCTCTATCTTCTTCTAATACCAAATTATATCTGTATAGCTATTGTCAGGCGATGTTCTGCATCTTTGTGAAATACACTTACTCAAAATCATTTTGTACCAAAAACTACTGACCAGTGGAAATTTCCCGATGATGCAATTGTATTTCACATCATGACTCATAGGCTTTAAATTAGCTAAACTGGAATCACTTTAGACCAGTGGTTCTCAACCTTCCTAATGCCACAGTGTATTTTCATTGTTAAAAAGGGGTCACGACCCACAGGTTGAGAACCGCCACTACAGACTATGAACATTTAGATCAGCCAGTGAAGCTTTCTATAAATGTCATTGGACACCTTAGTGGTGAAAAGGCATAGATCAGTGGTTCTCAACCTGTGGGTCGTGACCACTTTGCGGGAGTTGAACGATCCTTTCACGGGGTCGCCTAAATATATCCTGCATATCAGATATTTGCATTAGGATTCGTAACAGTAGCAAAACTAGTTATGAAGTAGCAACGAAAATGATTTTATGGTTGGGAGTCACCACAACATGAGGAACTGTATTAAAGGGTCATGGCATTAGGAAGGTTGAGAACCACTGGCATGGATAGTAATGCGAACGTCAGCCTATCTGCTTGAAACATTATTATTATGAATGCATTCCTATCAAAACTACTCGTCTCTGCAAATTCAGCATGCATTCTCACTTATATTATCAAAGGACCATTGTCTTCCCAAAGATAACTATAAAATATATTAGGAATAAGATATGACAGCTATAAATGGTAAAATACAATTCCACGGGGTAACATTCCTTCTGAAATACCTGTAAATAATGCGATCAGGGGAATCATTTTTGTAAATGAAGATAGTTTCAGTTTTATGCTTTTCAATCATTGCTATGCTTCTTAATAGCCTCAGAGGTGCTTTTTTTTTCCCTTTGCTAAAGTGAACAAAATGTATTTTCTTCTCCATTGTTTTGCTAGAATGCATAATGTGTGGAATGTATGTATGAATGAATCTCTGGAACAAAAAGGGCTCAGAAATAGATTTTTGCTCCTTTCTTAAAAATGTCCTTGCAATTGTTTTGTCATTGCTAAAATGGAACACAAGGGGGTTACATCAGGGTTTCCAAAATTATCATCATGTTGTAGCTATGATATGCAAAAATAACACAAATCTTTGTATTGAGAAGTTAGTAGAAATTGTACATAGTAACATATCTATGTTGCCATCACTTCAGTCAAAACAGAAACTATTTCCTCAGGACCAACAGGCTCATGTTCCTTCTCAATCAGTACCATCCCGTTACTAGAGGTTGGTAGTGTGCATCATTCTGACATCGACCATGTTTCCCCAAAATAAGACCTACCCAAAAAATAATCCCTAGCAGGATTTCTATGCATTCATTAAATATAAGCCCTACCCCGATAATAAGACCTAGTGACGTGGCTATGCAGTGTATATATATGTACATATGTACATGTACCATGCATTTCAGTGCAGAGCAGTAAGGAAGACTGGAATACCTTTTATCTGCCAAGCTCCTTTTTCCGAGCTGTTGGCACTTGAGCAGGTGCACATGTGGTAACCACAGTCCCAGGCATCCTATTGCGCATGTGCGAAGGGCTAGGGGGAACAAGTTCACGCATCACTAGCGCCAGCCCCACCAACAACGTCGGCTCCCCCTGTCAGGTTCCAGAAGAAGATGACTCTACTGTATTTGAATAAATGTAGATTGTTGTATTATACTTTATAAAAATAAGACATCCCCTGAAAATAAGCCCTAGTGTGTCTTCTTGAGAAAAAATAAATATAAGACAGTGTCTTATTTTGGGGGAAACACGGTATTAAATTGCTTTATCTTAAATTGTAGATAAATCAAATCGTGCTTGCCTCTGATGTTTTGGCTCATCATTCTGTCTGTGAGAGTCATTCATGTTGTTGAGTACAGCAGGAGGTCATCTTATTTTATTATTACTTTGCAGGGTTTTTAATATAAAATAGACTATAATTTTTTTTTTTTTTTTGTCCATCGTATTATTGATGGGTATTTGGGTTGTTCTGGGTTTGGGCTGTTTTGAATAAAACCACAATGAACACTTCCGTACGTTTGTTGGACACAGGTATCCTGTTGTCTGGGTACGTGCCTAGGGATGAGATTGCTGTCTGGGAGGTAGGTATGCCCGTGCTTTGCTGTAGCCAGTGCCGCCAAGAATTTCTCCAGGGTTCTGTGGCATTGCCTGCACAGTGATGCAAATACTTGCAATTGTCCCTGTTTTTACAATCTCACCTGTCTTAGTAGTGGGGTGGTGGTCTGTCACTCGGGCTTTAATTTCTATTTCCCTGATGAGTGATAATGTTGAGTAACTTTTCATATGTTCATGGGCCATTCAGCAATCCTCATTTGGAAACTGTCCATGGAAGTCTTCTAAACATGTCTGAGTTGCCTTTTTAATGCTGATTTGTGGGATTTTGTTCTGTATTCTGGATATTGGTCCTTCTGAGACTATCCTGCCTCATCCGCTATTATATCCTTTAAGTCTCTTGCTGGTATTTTATGATAATCAACATCTCTTAATTTTAATGAAAACCAATTTCAACATGCCTAGTGGTTTTTGTGTCCTGTTTAAAAACAGTTTTATAGCTCAAGTTTATAGACGTTTTCTTCTGGTTTTACTCTTCAGCTTTTACTGGTGGATTTCATATTAAGTTACTTGAGGGAGAATTAAAGTTTCATTTTTAAAATATGGAAACATTGGGTGGTGCCTGTGGCTCAAGGAGTAGGGTGCTGGCCCCATATACTGGAGGTGGAGGGTTCAAACCTGACCCCGGCCCAGAAAAAAACAAAACAAAATAAATAAATAAAATAAAACATGGAGACGTAGTTGAACCAGCCCCACCTACTTACTGGAGCACTTTTCCACAGTGAATTATTACCACCATTTCCTAAATAAGGTGGCTGCATCGATGGGACATTTTCCACATTCTAGATTCTGTTTTCCACTGATGTAACAATTTGTCTCCTTTTGTGCTGCCATCTTGTTTTGTGTAACTTCATTGTAAATCTCAATGTTTCCTAAATTAAGGCCTTTGCTCTTCCTCAAGACCGCCTTAGCTAATCTCGGCCCTCTGGCTTTCCATATAAATTTTACACATCAGCTTCTTAATTTGCACAGAAACCCTTGTGAAATATTGATAGAAATGGCATTGAAGCTATAAATCAAACTGGGGAGAACAGGTGTCTTGACAATAGTTAGTCCTCCAAAGTATAAATGTGATCTATTTCCCTGTTCCAGTCATTCATCTCTCTAAGCAGTTCTTTGCTATTTCCTGTGTGGAAAGCATTCCTGTAATTAATTAGATGGATTTGTATGTGTGTACATGTTTGTGCGTGTGTGTGTGTATTTATTTGTTACCTTACATTTAAATTTCTAATTCATCATCCCCTATGTTGTTGTCGGGTTTTGCTAAACTGTGAAGGAACCATTTGACCTTCACCCTGGGTCAAACCAGTAATAATTGAAATCACTTTTAAACTGCTTCCTCACTGCATAACATTTATCAAGATCTAGAGACAACACTCGACATCCGTCTTCTTTTCCGTGTTCACTCGCCATCCCATGCTATTTCAGAGATGACCATGTCTTAGCGGATTTTTACCACCGTCCCCTAAAGGATGGTCACCATGCTGCACACCCATCCTACCAGGTACCGTTTCAGGATTAGTCATTATTAAATATCACTGTCATTATGACACTTATCAAATCTCTGTCACATTCTTATGGGGTTTTTTTACAGTTTTTCGCCGGGGTTGGGTTTGAACCTGCCACCTCCAGCATAAGGGGTTGGTGCCCACTCCTTTGAGGCACAGGCACCGCCCACATTCTCATGTTTTTAATGAAGCATCAAAGCTGCAGTTTTGTCACTTCCTCTTCCTCCTTCTCTGTGTACTCTTCAACCATCACATGGAGCCCGCTGCCTTACAAGATCCCTGTCCCGAGCCAACCCCCTCGTATCTCTCTCTTCAGATACAGATGGGCACCCTCGGATCTGCCTCTTCAGATACAGATAGGCACCCTCGGATCTGCCTCTTCAGATACAGATAGGCACCCTTGGATCTGCCTCTTCAGACACAGATAGGCACCCACGTATCTGCCTCTTCAGACACAGATGGGCACCCTCGTATCTGCCTCTTGAGATACAGATGGGCACCCTCGTATCTGCCTCTTCAGACACAGATGGGCACCCTCGTATCTGCCTCTTCAGACACAGATGGGCACCCTCGTATCTGCCTCTTCAGACACAGATAGGCACCCTCGTATCTGCCTCTTCAGATACAGATAGGCACCCTTGGATCTGCCTCTTCAGACACAGATAGGCACCCACGTATCTGCCTCTTCAGACACAGATAGGCACCCACGTATCTGCCTCTTCAGACACAGATGGGCACCCTCGTATCTGCCTCTTCAGATACAGATAGGCACCCTCGTATCTGCCTCTTCAGACACAGATAGGCACCCTCGTATCTGCCTCTTCAGACACAGATAGGCACCCACGTATCTGCGTCTTCAGATACAGATAGGCACCCTCGGATCTGCCTCTTCAGACACAGATGGGCACCCATGTATCTGCCTCTTCAGATACAGATAGGCACCCTCGTATCTGCCTCTTCAGATACAACCTTCATGAAACATGTACATAAAGCTGGGCTTTTAAATAAGATATTTTACAAGCCCTCAACCAAACACAGTCAAGTGCTTCTTTGAAATCTTACAGTTCTTTTTGGGGTGCACTTTTTATCCTCTAAGCTACTAATTTGAGATGTCTTCTCCCGACCTTCCTCTGACACTGTGTCATCCATCTCTGTGTCCCTCCGAGTACAGTCAGCATAGCCTTTGGTTCATGCTGATACTTAATAAATCCGTGTTGAGTTAAATCCAGCCTTAGCAGATGCAGGTAGAATCTGTGTACTGTGCCGTCCGCTCTGTTTGACTTTTGTGAAATCTGTGCTCCTCTGTGCCAGCCGCTTTTGGTTACTTTTCTGCCTTGGGACCCTGAGAAGACCTTCTGAAGGGCTAATATAAAAAACAAGCAATGCTTCATTCTGCTTGGCTAGAGTGTCATTAAAACGTTTCTGAACCTTCAGCTTTTTTAAGTATGTAATTTATGTGCGTTCTAAAACAATGCTTTGTTTCCACGAGTCAACCTTCTTTGTGCCGTCTGTCAAAGTGGGTTCTCGGTAAATGGCTTTGATGAACATGCCAGCTCAGTCAGCTCCTCCCAAGGCAGGGAAAAGAGAGAAAGGAAAAAAAAACTTTTACAACAGTAAAAAAAAAAGAAAGTAAATAGAACAGGTCTAGACTTTGCTGCATATTTTTACATCCAAGCTTGCAAATAATTGGGCATAACACTCTCCTGAGCCAGAACGCTGCCTTGGAATTTGCAATTCATAAGCCCTGGTTTTGTTGTAGAATGCGTATGTGCCCCAGTCCCAGCGTCTGCCCCACACGGTCGTCTCCCATGAGAAGGTCCTGAGCAGGCACAGACTTGATGTGAGTTTACAGGCACAGCTGCGAAAGCGTCCTCAGTGCCACACGCCTGAGCTCTAGTGCTGTGCTTTACTAAGCAAACTTTTCTTTTCTGAAGACCTTAACCACCAGATGTCACCTGTAAGGTTTCAAGGACAGGGTTTGGGTGAGTTTTGAAACAACTTTTCTTCATGCAGGAGTCAGTATAGCTGAGAGAATATAACAAAACTTCCTGCATATATTTTTCATTGAATGTTAAACTAGATTTTTTTTAGTTATCCTCCCCCAGGAGGGGATGGGGTGGGGTAGCGTTTGACGTAAAAATATTAGAAAACAGAGTTGCAGAGAAATACACTTCTTGCCTTGTTATCTTTTTTAAGAGACGGGCTCTCACACTGTCACCCAGGCTGGAGTGCAGAGCTATCATCAGAGCTCACGGTAGCCTTGAACTCCTGGGCTCAAGTGATCCTGCAGCCTCCCCCTCCCAAGTACCTGGGACTACAGGCACCTGCCATCACACTCAGCTAATTTTTCTGTGTTGTTGTAGAGGTGGGGTCTTGCTATGTTGCCCCAGGCCACTCTGAAACTCCTGACCTCAAGCGATCCTCCCACTTGGGCCTCCCAAAGTGCTGGGATTATAGCCATGAGCCACCTGGCTTTGTGTTGTCTTCACTAGAGCTTTTGATGAATGGCGAGTTAGCCTAAAACAGGATGGTTGAGAAACAAAATATCCTTATAGTTTCATTATGTATCTTTATGAATAAGTGTGGGTGTGCCAATATCTCTTAGAGAAATGTTTCATTATATATCTCTATAAAGAAGTGTGGGTGTCTGGGTATCTCTTCCACCTGCCTAGGCTGGTTTAGAGAGAAAGACTTGCGGGGACCCTGATACTTGGCCAACCGTGGAGGGAGAGGCTGCCGCTATGTTCTGTTAACTCTGATCCTGCCACAAACCGTGATGCAGCCGAGGGGGAAGCCTCTCTCCTGCATTTCTCCGTACTCCTGTGGAGTCATAAGTGCTGATTCCTTGGGCAGAAAGATGAAAGTATAACTAAAGAAAGCCACAGTTGCTTCTGCCACCCAATGCCAAGTAAATACCCAAGGGCACTGGTCCGCGAGTATGTCATTTGTTGTGTGCACACTGTGCCCCTGTGACTTTTCTGTTGGACTTTGTGACTGGTCTCCAGGCCGTGCAGACGAGCCTTCTTTGTTCTCCAGGTGTCCTCGGGGTGAAATGGCCTCCAGTCAGTCAGCCATCAGGATGAAGGGCGTTGGGCAGGAGACAGCAGCACACATGCTATGATTTGCTGCCCTGGGATAGGGGACATGGAGGGACAGGAACCTTGGCACACAGGTGGGAAGAAGGTGGAGGACATGGCCTGTCAGTCACCTCCTGGAAACCGCCCAGGCAGCAAAGCACGGCAGAGTCTCCTGAGGTGATGCTTCCATCTCCTCTGACTTGTCCTTTACGTCACCCCGGCATCTCCAGGGGAAATTCCCATAGCTCAGGGTGGACCCCGAGGCTTCCCAGAATGTGGTGGGAAGGGCTGAGCACATGGACATAGTCTAACTGTCAACTCTACACAGTGGCCAGAGCAGCATCACTGTAGCCCCAATACCCTTCACCAGGTACCGACTGTCCCACTCCCCGGTGGGCCCCAGGGCGTCTGCAGCCCATCTTTTGCCCTCGGCACGTGGCTTTGCAGCCCTCACTGCACACACAGATTCCTCCCTCTGCATCACCAAAGCCCCCTCCAGAGTCCCCGGGCCCCCACCCCGTGGTGGTCCTACCCTCACCTGCCACCGTAAGACCGTTTCCTCACTTGCCAATCCCGCCTGTTCTGCAAAGCTAAGAATCCACAGTGAACCTTCACGCCTTGGGAGGGAGAAGTCTGAGAGGGCGGGCGTGAGCGCTGCAGACAGAATCAGAACTGGCTGAGCCCCAGCTCCATCTCTGAAATACGCAATATCTTTTATGAGGAGGAAGCTACATTTTCCCTTATGAATATAAAATGCCTGTGATCGTGGACGTTTGGTTGTCTCACTGAGGTTGTGTCTGTCCTGCGGAAGCAGTACTTTCTAAGAGGAAGACCAGAGAAAGACATACAGGACCCTAAAACTGCACCCCAGAGCACAGGGAGCCCTGTAAGACTGGACACCCTACACCTTTACACCGGAACACTGAGGTCCAGACTCCTCGAGACTTGCAGTGGGGCCTGCTCTGGCCGGCACTGCGCTCACAGAACAGTGTTGAAACTCAGCTGCTGGCTCCCATATTTAGTAAATACTCAAGTAAATGAATGCACAGAAAACCAGAGCAGGAAACTGTGTGGGCTGGGGGGTGATTCTGCAGGGGCCTGATGCACAGGTGACCCGACACTGCTGTGGGGGGTTGTGGGGGGGGACATTCCTTCCCCACTGCCCTAGAGAGAGGCAGACCCAGGGCTGAGACTGTGAGGCAGAGGAGGAGGAAACTTTGGCTGGCTGAGCAGAAGAGTCCCCTACTTTTGGCTTTAGGGAACGGTATTTGAAGGGCACTCGCGGTGGGGACTTTCACGGACCTTTGGTAATGTACCAACAGGGAGTTGCTGCTTTGAAAAATCAGTGCCACTCTTCCTAGGCTCTTCCCTTTTGGGAACAAATTTAATCTTTAAAAAACGTGAGGTTGGACATTTTAGGTCCCTTGCCCTATGCTTGCTCAAAGCCCCACACAGATCAGATTCAAGTCCGTTCATTACGCCACCTTCCAGCTTGTTATTTAAAGCTCTTGGGTCAATATGACGCTCATCCTGTCCCCTTAGAGGCCAACCCCTGAAGGCAAGGGTCGCAGTTTATTGTTTGGGGTCCTGAATGCCCGGTACAGGTAGGCTTTGCCCTCCAAATGTTCTTCTGTACTGTTGACCTTTGAATGACACAGGAATTCAAGTGTAACTTTTGACACCCTGCAGACTTAACTATTGAGAGCTTTCTGTTGACCAGAAGCCGTACTGGTAACATACACAGTCACTCAAGACGTGTTTTGAGTTATGTGCTCTGTTACAATTAAGTAAACTAGACAAAACAGTCTCAGGGCAGAGAAAATGTACTTACTCTCCATTAAGAAAGAGTGGGTCATCACGCAGGGCTCCGTCCTCAGGGTCTCCACGTTCAGGAGGCTGAGGAGGAGACAGAGGAGGGCGGGTCTGTCTCAGGAGCCCCAGAGGAGGAAGAAAGTCCCCACATAAGTGGGCCGTGTTGTTCAAGGGTCGATGCTCATTTTGTTGCCTCTGTTTAGGTTTTGTCATTAGTGTGGGATGGGCCCCTTATTCAAGGACATGAAGCAACCAGGAATCTCTGTTAATTTTCACAAAAAAGCATCTCACCACATGAATGTGGGACTCCCCCCCCACCCCCGTGATTTATTTGTGAACTCAGACACACGCAGAATTTTACTTGGACTTGGCCCTAATCTTACTGGTTAGTCAACATCTCACTTGTAAGTGCATAATTCCTTTTACAACACGGTTAAGAAAACCAGCGGTGGTGTGGGTCTAGTCCAGGAAGGCCTCTGGGCCCCACCCCGATCTCAGAGACCAGGTAGAAGCAGGAGCGGCCTCTCCATCTTATCTGACATCACAGTCAAGTGCGGCTAATATTTACCTTGCTCAAGTCTCCATCTCCTAACTCCTTCACATACGCACGTGTAATTATTATTTGCAACATGCTTTACGTGCCTGAGATTCCCATGCAAACCAGAAGTATGGCAAGGAGGAGTTTGCACACGGTGAGGCTCGGGTCTCTGTAAGTGGTGCCTCCTTGGAGCACCCCAAATACACAGCTGACAAGAGCACACATCCAAGGTGACTCGAAAGCCTCTGTGTGTCTTCTCTACGTCCTTGTGCTGGGGATGCAGTTTAAGTATTGGGACACAGATAAATCCAAGGCATCTCAGATCCTCAAAATTAAAGGGATTGAGTGAGATTGCCTTTCAAATCTCTATAGTTTGTAGGTTCACGATTTATTTGTGAATAGTAAAAAAAAAAAAAAAACTAAACCTTATCTCCTTTGGAATATAAAATATTCATAATACAATTCTCTTTCTAAATCCCCATGTTAGGAAATAGGCTGATAATTTCTCCTTTCACAGAATATTTGAAAATATGACCTTGGCCAATCCAAGGTGGCCGACATTGACTCTGCTGTAACATTAAGTGCTAAAGATGTACTGTTTCAGCTTCTCCATTTGAAAACATTATTTTCCCAGGTGTTTAGACATTCATGGTACTATAACGTCAGTAAACGCAGGTTCACAAACACCATCTTTTCTTGGATTTTTGCCACTTCACAAAATGACTCACATCAGGTTAACTATGGGCTTAGGTAAATATTCTTATTAAACAGAATCTATTGTGTAGATTTGTATTGAGTGGTCCAAATTCTTTTAGGTTATGAATAAAACAAACATTAAACACTTATAGGCTTGCACCATACAAAGAAAATTTTCTCTCCTAGACTCTGGTTAAGTAAATTTCTGGGAAGGTCACAGCATTCCGGGGGACTGTAGTCAGGGTGGATTCATTACAAGGTAGTTTTGCTTGTTTCTCTAAAATAGTATAATCAAGAGTCAAGTAAAACTGAAATAAAATGTGGACAGTGTTTATATTTGTTGTAGGAATAGCATGGGATATCAAAAGATAGATAGGCAGAGAGAGAGGAATTTTATTTCTGGTGACCAGAAAAAAAAAAAACAGACAAAAGACCAATGATTATTAAAATTCAGCTGTATTTTCATTCCCCACACCTTGCTGAAAGATCAGGAAGAATGCTGGTCTCTAGCATCAGAACCCCTGCCAAGTTCATCTTTTCTGTAATGCTGGAGTCCTTAGGACAGGCTCAGCTTTTAAAGTTTAGGACACATGTCTTGAATTGACTACAGGGACACAATTTTTTTTTTATAGTGATTAGTTTGTCATACCCCTTCACTACTGATGTGAGTGAACATGGAATAAAAAGAAAAGAAATACAGAAAATAAATAAGAATCGTTAATAAAAAGTAGGTTCTCAAAGTTACAAACCAAGGTCAGGACTGTGTGTAAAGTTAGAGAAAGGTGCTTGCTAATAGTTGAAGTTTGATCTCCATAACTTGAATATTCTTAAAAAGAATTTAAAAGCCTCAAAGACTTGACTCCATCCCATTAGCATGTATTAGAAAGGCTGGGATGACCCCTGACCATTGAGAATTGATTCTTCCAGCTCTTTTAAAGATCAGGAACAGATTCCCGTTTGACATTGGACATTATTGTTCAGGAAAGTACTTGTAAAGTTGACTCATAATTTGTTTTCTATTTTATTTTTATCATAACCACATCTTGAATTTTTAGAATGCTGCCAGTGGGAAGGGGAAAAAACTCTTTTGAATAAAATAAATCCTGACTCATGACCAAGGTAGAAGTTACCTTCTGTCAGTGTTTTTATTTTTGTCCCCAAGCCTCATCATTCTCCATATTGTAGAACAATTTCCATCACCTTCATGGTGTCTTCCAAATGATGCATATGGAGGCTTCTCTGCATGCTCGTGGAATGTCTCATATGAGGCTTTGAGGAAAATGTTTACAAACGTTATCACATTATCATTCTGAAGGCACAGACACACCCAGGATGGATGGCACAGACAATACGAGGTGGGCTGAGGGGTGGTAGCATTGAGCCCGTGCTGTCCAGGACTGCCTCAAAGGCAACAGCGTCGGAGAAAAGAGACTCCATCCTCTCTTTATGGCATTCAGATTATAAATAACACAATGGCAAGGTGTTCATAAAAGAAAACATATCCAAGAATGCAATGTAAGAAAAAAATATTAAGGATTATTAATTATTCCTTAAAACAACAGACACATAGGTTGCCATATAGAAAGGGCTAAAATATAAAAACAAATGTTGGTTGTCTAGAATGACACTCCTGAAGTTACTTCCTCTGCGTGAGAAAGGAATGTCTGTCTTACACGGCTCATACCCACTGGTTGGCTTATTCAATTTTACAAGGAAGTTATGTCAAATGACTCGAAATATAAATGTTAACTGTCTGTTCCCAACACGAAGGCGTGACGCACAGGTGGTGCAGACCTGGAGTCAGTGGACTGTATTCCACGGTAACATTTGAGTGCATCTGTGAAAGGAAGGGAGGATTTTCGCATCCAGACAAAGTCATCTCTGTCCATTCCTCAACCACAGAGATGAAGAAAGAGACACCCCAGGTGGTGGAGGCAGGTTGAGTTAACCCCCAGCTCTCACACCACACTCTTGCCGGGCCCAGTCCAGCTAACTTTCTTCCTGTCACAATGCACTTGCTCTGCCAATCTGCTTAATTTAAGAAAAACGGTTAACAATGTTTCATCCAACTGCAATTTCTTTGACGGGAGGCTTGGGAAATTTTTGTAGGCTTTTGTTCCATGTACATTCAATTTATGGAACTGTGTTGGTCACCAGATTGAAGTGAATTATTATTTAAATAGTTGATTAACCAAATTCTTTAAATAGCTTTCTGCTTATTTTGTATTGCTAAAATCTAGCCTGGTAAAATAGCAAAGGAAAATTTGCACCATTTAAGAAAAATCCTGGGTCAGAAAGAGTTTGACATCAGGCAGCTCCGTTTCAAATGCTGGAATATGTGTGTTGGCTATTTTTCTTCCCTGACAAGAACAAAGACAGTTTTGCTTATAGATTTATTAGTACAACATGTTCTTGTGGAAAAACTGGCATGAGTCTGATCTTTAAGGTGTACAAAAAAATAAAAGAAACAAAATATTCCTACTTACCCTGTCATTCACAATGGAGAGCATCTTTTACAAAAATAATGTGCAACTATTTTTGCAAAAGACTTAGGAATTTATTTAAATGTTAGAGGATTTAGGTTTCTTTAATTAAAGGAGGTATTGAGCTACTTTAAAAATGAAAATGAAGGTGGCACCTGTGGCTCAAAAGAGTAGGGCGCCGGCCCCATATGCTGGAGGTGGCAGGTTCAAACCCAGCCCCTGGCCAAAAACTGCAAAAAAAAAAAAAAAAGAAAAGAAAATGATTCTGCATTGTAAAAGTTGAAATTCTTAAAGACAAAATTTATAAATACACTTTTGACCCTCGTCATCATATAAATGACAAAGCTTAGTTGAATTTGAAAAGTACTGAAAAAATTAACTTCTCATAGACTATTCAACTACAATGAATTATTTCAGACTGGAGAGCAAAAAAGGGGAAGCAAAGTCCTGTTTTTCCTGTTTTGGGACTGACATTTTTAGTGTGTGTAGTAATTTTTTTTTTCTGTGCTAGAATTGTACTGCAAACTATTTCTAGAATAATCATGCATACAGACTATGTGAAACCAGGTAGGGAAACTTCTCATCAGTATTTATCTGGAGCAAGACATGCATTCTTATTCAAATGTACTAGATGATTCCAAAAATTCAGTGGTCTTAGGTTATGCAGTGAGTGCTAGAATCCTTCTAGACCTAACAGAGTTAGTTTTGAGTCCTAGAGGAACTATCTGGAAGACTCTTCCAGAAATCCAGTATATTGAAATTACAAAGTCCAACTATTTCATAGGAATAACAGCAAATCTCTTTGTGGTGGTCTTTGGTGTGCACCGAGAGCCTTTACCACATTTCACTGTGTCATTCCTTACCACGACCCTGGCAGTGAGCAATGGTGAATGGTGGAGTAATTTGAGCAAATTTCAGGGATGAGTGACTTGTTCCAAGCAAGAAGGTGTACAGAGAAAACAAGAACCGAGGTCTCTTAACTCTAAACTCCATACATCCCAATCTTTCATGCTGCATTATTTCTGAGTTCTACTGAAATGCTGGTTAACTTTCAGGCATTAAACAGACAGTGAGCACAAAGTACCCAATCTCCAGGCACATTTTCAGAGTTGATCTCAAGACATAGCCAAGTAGGGTATAGATGGGAAACTCGTAGACACCTCAATAATCTGCAAATCACCGATGAGCCATCTACCAAGGTCACAGATGTTTCCAAATAGGGTTTGTCTTGATTCCAGAGGGCTGGGCCAATATTGTCATAAGATGATGTATCATACGTATGAGGCAAATTCTTGTAAAAGCTACTTAGATGCCTCAGGGCCCCAAACCCTAAAAGTCACGTTCATTCAGGGCAAAGCTCACTACAGATAATTAGAGATCTTAAATCTGACACAAACCAATTAGCCCCGCTCTGTTGACAGAGGCAGCATTACTAGAGAAACACAATCATTTGTACTCAAAATGTGGTCCACGCTGATGAGTTTTCAGGCAACTTTCCACGTGGAAATAGGATCTCTCCAAGATTGGTCATGCAGAGAGTGGAGGCCAGAGAGACGCTGAGTGCTTTTACAACGTTGCAGTCGGGGCTTCAGGGAATAAAACGACCAGGCAGGAAATACACTTGGCCAGGCAGGAAATACACTCGGCACAGTTAGGACACGTATGCGGAGGTCCCTGAAGTTTATGCCGGGCTCTGGCTTCCCCTGTGGGTTTACAGGAGATGGAGAAGGAGCCCCTCCCAGGGTCGCCGCTCCTGGAGTCACCTTGCCTATGACAGCATTTCTTCCTCAGTGTTGGGTTTGTGAAATGGGAAATTGTTCCCAGGCAGTTTCTGGGACCTCCTCATCTATGAGGACACTTTCTCACATGGCCCTTCCAGCCCAAGAAAAGCCAAGCTGCCTGCCAGACATATGGAAACTCTTGGCTGCAATCACCCCCATGGGCTGCCAAAGCCAGGCCCGAGTGTGTTGAAAACTTCATATAGCTGGTGTTGACACAGATTAAGGTCTAACTTTGCTTCGTTTTACATTATCAAACCTCAAGCATTTAAGCCCAGCCCTTTCACTCCACACAGGGCTGAGTTCTGTGTTGAAAGCGCTCCAGAAGACCACCTACGTTGACAATTATGGTCATGGCGGAGTTGGGTGTGGGTCCCTTTAAATCAGCATCTTAACTGAGTGTGGGGCTCATCCCCCCTAACGGGGTTGCACATGGAGCAGGGATTAATTACTTCCAGGAGGCTATTTTTTACCGATTGATCCCTGGTGGAAAAGGGGGCAATCGAAATACCAACTGGACAATTTACGGCTTGCGGTGAAGTAGTCATTTCAATAGCAGCTGTTAGATGTACGGCACGTTTGCACTGCTGACCGGTCAGGGATGACGTGTAAGTAGGAATTAAAGGCTGTGTTTTCTAGAAGTAACACTGCAGGTTTTCAACATAGGAGCACCTAGGAAATCAGACAGGTTGGGGAAGGGAAAACACACAAAACCATCCTGGCATCTGAAAGGCGTCATTTGTAGAGGCTAAGGACATGCTTGTAACATAATCTCATGAAACACACTTGACCTGGGCAAAGGAGAAAGGGAGGACAGAGATCCACAGAGAAAACCAAGTTTTATCAATGTATCTATCTTATTTGGGTTTCAAGTGTTTTTTTCTTTGAAGAAAAGAACTCTATATTTTTTTTAATTAAATGATAGCTGTGTACATTAATCCAAATCATGGGGTACAGTGTGCTGTTTTCATATACAATTTGAAATATTTTCATCAAACTAGTTAACATAGCCTTTATGTCATTTTCCTAGTTATTGTGTTAAGACATTTATATTCTACTTTCAGAAAGATTCACTTGTACCCTTGGAAGATAAACCACAGAGGTGATCCCACCAATCACCCTCCCTCTGCCCACCCACACCCCCCCTCCTCCTCCCCCCTCCCCATATTCTTAGGCTATAATTAGGTTATAGCTTTCATAGCTATAAATTAGTTTCATAATAGGGCTGCGTACATTGGATACTTTTTCTTCCATTCTCGTGATACTTTGCTAAGCCATTTGATCCTGCAATTCCTTCATTAGGTATACTGAAGACCAAAAATCACATTACAACAAAGATATTTGTATCAGAATGTTTATTGCAGCCCAATTCATAATTGCCAGGTCATGGAAGAAGCCCAAATGCCCATTCGATCCACGAATGGAAAATGCTCTTCTTAGAACTCTATAATTTAAACAACTTAAAAAAAATAATTGAGTCTATAGAGAACCCATCTTAAGTGTGATGTAG
>CAUYQV010026644.1:0-21790 GCA_963574575.1 Galagoides demidoff | reverse complement strand
TGGTAAGCTGTGGTATATGTACACTATGGAGTATTATTCAGCCATCAAAAAAATGAAGATTTTACAGCATTTGTAATAACCTGGATGGAGGTGGAACACATTATTCTTAGTGAAGCATCACAGGAATGGAGAAGTAAGAATCCTATGTATTCAACTCTGATATGAAGACAATTAATGACAATTAATGACATGGTGGGGGATGGGGGAAGGGGAGATCAGACAGAGAAAGAGCGAGGGGTGTGGGCCAAAAAATAAAAAATAATAATGACTAATTCTCACACAACTGGAACTGGAACATAATTTTGATCAACATATATTACTTAAACATCAATTTTTAATTCAACATGTCAATACGTTGTTTATCATATTGCATCCTTATTCATTAGTGAAATATGTCTGTAATTTCCCCTTTATAATAATATATTTTTTCTAATTTTACTATCAGGGGTATCCAGGCTAAGTATAATGATTTTGAAGTATTTCTATTTCTACTGTCTTTAAGACTTGGTGTGATCTGCTTTTTTTTTAGAAATTATTTTTTACTTTATTTATATATATTAGTCATTTTTTTTTTAGACTTTGGTAAAAACATAATAAGGAAAAAAATTGTTTGCTATTTGTATTTAGCCTTCTGTATGCTGTAACAAACAAGTAGTTTGTTGATATGCTCACTTTCTGATTTTCGAATGTAGGCTTCTAAAGTGATAATTTTGTAAATGATTATGTATTTTTTAAAAAAATTGCACAGCTCTTGTTAAAGATATATTAATAGGTACTTTCTATTTTGGTTGCTGATACAATACTATCTTTCTTTGTCTAATATTATTTTGTAATTCTTTTTTAGATAGGAATATAATTGATTTTGTATAGTTATTTTGAAGTTAGCTACATTGCTGAATTTTTCTATTGTTTTTGGTAACTTGCAAGTAACTTGGTAACTCAGAAGTAATGAAATTTGTATTTTTTTTACAAACCATTGGAATTTTTAAGTTATCATCATTGTACCAGCTAGGATCTTCAACCTTACTAGGAGTGGTGGTAATGAGTACACTTATCTCATAATTGATTTGTAGATAATGCTTTTGTTTCCTCATAACATTGATATATTTGTCCCAATGTTATCTTCAATGATTATGTCAATGTTTTGCCTGTAGTTGATGTTCCATAAATATTCATGGAATAAAGGACCCTGAAACAAAAGACAAAAACAGAAACAAAAAAAGCAGTTTTGCGATATTAGACCACGCTGAAGTCTAAGTGAGACATATTGCATACTGCGTAGGGAGCAGAAAGAAACGTGAACAAATACTTGATTGGCAGCAGCAGAAACAAAACTGTCCCGTAAAATCCCAGACTCCATCTGTTTAGTAGGTTGTCACTCTTAAAGGAAACTGCAACAATCTAATTGAACCAAATATCCTAAATATATTTAGTTAAAGCCGGGACTATTTCCAATTTCATTGTGTGTAATTTAGTAAACGTCTATTCAGTGACAAAGTGAATGTTAACCTATCACCTGTAGTGAGTAGATGGTTGAGTCTTGCTTTTATTAATGCAGCCCAAGTCTATGGCTGTTAACTGGAGTGTGTAACCCACACATGCTTGATATAATTATTAATACTATTGGCTTACATCTGCATTTCACTATTTGTTTCTATTTGTCCTATCCTTTTTTCTTCCTTTGCTGCCTCTTTTGAGTTAATCAAATATATTTGAATATTCCATTCAGAGTCTTCCATTTTTAGATGTATCTCTTTGTGTTTTGTCCCTGGTTGCTTTAAGGATTACAATCTGCATCAGAAGGGAACAGAGTCCGCTTACAGTTAATATTAGGGCACTTCTTTCAAAACATAAGAATTTGTAACAGTGTAGAGCAGGTTCTCAGATAACATTGTTTCATTAAATGTCATCTCATTATAACATCAATGAGAAAAGAAAATCAGTACACTGTCCACGTGGCTCCAGCCACCTGCCACCCTGAAGTGGGAAAAGTGGGCTGGAAAATGAATGAATGAATAAAACTACTATAAAGTAAAAATCTGTGAAGTATACAATAACCACGCAAACGCACAACCTTGGGTGGAGCAGGATGAAAGCTCTCAGCAGGATGAAAGCTCTCAACAATTCGGAATTGTTTTGGAACTGTGTAGCAGTAAAAAATTCTTTTTACAATGTCCACTTTATAAATATTTATTTCTGGATTTAACCCACCACCGTTATCACTGCTGTCACTCATTAATTCACCAAAAACTGCATAAATAATTATCTTACTTGTTTTTATTAATCTTTCTTAACTGTATGTATAGCTCATTATTTATTTTTATGTTTAATATTAGAAATGTTTCTGGTCTTTATTTAGAAGCTTGGTGGTGGTGCTGTAACCAGAAATACGGTGTAGGAACTGAACTCTTGTTTATGTCAATGAGCGTATGGTAAAATTGGTTTTGTTTACATCATTTTGTGAAAGTCACAGTTTCCAAGAACTTATTGAAGATAATCAGCTGAAGACTCACTGTAATTCCTTTTATGCCACCCCATTCTTTGTGCTACTAGTTATCATTTATTTTACATGTATGTGGATTATAGATTTCACAATACAGGGTTATAATTTTTGCTTTAAAAAATCAGCCGTCTTTTAAATAAGAGAAGAAAAAGTTTTCTTTTATATTTATCCAAATATTTATTATTTCTAGAGTTCTTAATTCCTTCCAATAGATTCAATTTTCTGTTTGGTACTGCAGCCAGAAAAACTTCTTTTAACATTTTTTGAAGGACAAGTCTATTAGTGACAAATTCTCTCAGCTTTTATTTATCTGAACGTCTGTATTGACAGTTTTGCTTTCCTTCAGCACTTTAAAGATGTCATTTCATTGTCTTCTGTCCTTGTTTTCTCCTGCTGAGAAGCCAGCTGTCATTTGTGATTTTGTTCTTCTGTGTGTCTTTTTTTCTCTAGATGACTTAAATATTTTCTCTTTATTTTTACATTTCATCGGTTTGCTTATGATTTTTCTAGGTGTGGTTTTCTTTATATCCATCTGTTTGGAGTTTGCTGAAACGCTTAAATCTCTAAATGGATATTTTTCACCATTATTTCTTCAAATATATTTCTTCTGCTTCATTCGCCATTGCGTCTTCTGAGACAATTATACACGTGTCAGACTCCTCGATCTTGTTCCAATTGATCGTTTTTCAATTTTATTGACTCCCTTTTTTTCTATTTCCAATATTCTGTTAAATGTTTTTCTTTCATTTCTGAGATTTTATTTCCAGACTGAGAATTTCCATTTTTAATACGGTGTATATTTCTTCATGGTATTTCCCATCTGTTTGGTCATTGTGACATCTTTTCCTTTAAGTACTTAAACCTACTTATAATAGCTCCTGCAAAGTCCTTGTCTACTAATTCCAACACTTAGTCTCAGGGTTAGTTTCTACAGATGGCTTTTTCTTATATCTTCCGACCACATTTTTCTGTTTCTTTATATGTATGCCTGTTATCAATTTATTACCTCCTATCTTTTGATCCCATTTTTCTGTTTCTTTATATGTACGCCTGTTATCAATTTATTACCTCCTAATTCCATTCATCCATCAGTATCCGCTCCGTGAAAACACAGTGGACTCCTTAAGCATTACTTCTATTAGTATGATGTTAACATAATTAGCAGAGGAGGCAGGAAGCACACTGCAGAAGGAAGGGTGCTTCCTTTCCTGGTTATGAAATACCGAATTATTTTCACCTGTTCCTGCTGCAGAGGTTATCAGTGCATTTGACGATTAACTGCTTCAGATGTGTGCCCAACCCATGAAGTCCCTTGGTACTTGCAGTCCCATTCCAAGCCCAGTGATCACTGTGGCAGAGCCTTCCTGACATCAACAATGGCCCTCACTGGTCACAGTTTTCCTGTAACCCAGAGAACTGGTTCCTGGCAAATCCTCCTGATGGAGACACCAACATGTTACAGACTAGTGCTGGCAGCTGTGGTCTGATTCTGCCTCCGCTTGCCTGTACCTCAGAGAATTGTTTCCTAAGATCCTCCAGACATGAACACTACATGTCCCAGACTGCCCTACTCTGCCATAAAGGAGGCTTACAGCATCCGCCACCCTCAGCTTGCCTGGGTGCCAGAAGGTTGTTCCCTGTCCCTGGTGATGTGGACCAGTTTCAAAGGGAGCAACCCAGTAAACTCATCCATCCATTGCACTCCAACCATATCTTCTCCCAGGAACTCTGAACCCCAGTCGTGGGAAGAGGAACCGTGAGTACTCTCCCTCAGTTCAAGTTCAAGTTCTTTTTCCATCTTTACGATTAGTCCCTATCTTCTACAAATGGAACTTTACCATGGAAGTGAGAACAATGTAACCTAAAAATTGTACCCTCATATTAATTTGAAAAAAATAAAAAAAACTCAAAAGAATTAGTCCCTATTATCATAGTTTAATAATTCTTTATGTTAAACTTTTCTCGTTCATATTACTGGATGGCTTCTATTCCCTAATTAGACCCTGACTGATAATGTCTAGCTAGTAATTTTTAATTATGTACTGAATATTATGATTAGCATATTATAGAGATGCTGGATTGTGTTATCTTCCTCTGAATAGTGTTGATTTTTGTTCATGTAGGTGGTTTATTGACAGGTCACCTTGAATTTATGTGGACTTAGTTTTACAATTATGAGGACACATCTGCTTCAGTTTGGCCCTTATTCCTAGGGCAAGCCCCTCAACCCAGAGACATGGTAAATTTTTTTTTTGTTGTTCTCGGTAGAGTGCCGTGGTGTCATAACTCACAGTGACCTCTAACTCTTGGGCTCTAGTGATTCTCTTGCCTCAGCCTCCCCAGTAGGTGAGACAACAGGCACCCACCATAGCACCAGGCTATTTTTAGAGACAAGGTCTTGTTCTGGTTCTGCCTGATCTGGAACCTGTGAGCTCAGGCAATCCACTTGCCTCAACCTCCCAAGTACTGGGATTATAGGTGTGAACCACCACCCCTGGCCACACCATAGTCATTTTTCCTAAGATATGACTATTTCAGAATGTTAATGGAAAGTTTGTGATGCATACAAAGCCCCTCTAATTTTGCAGTTTTCAAATTTTAAATTCAGTCTTCCTGTGCCATGCAGCAACTGAAATATTTGGTCAACTTTATAGTTTTCTAGCTGTTGCTTTCCCCTGGCTCCTTGAAGTCTGTCCCACACGTGCATATAGTTCAGAGATCAGGCAAGGATTTCAGAGGAATTGATACACACATTTTCAGGGCTGCGCCTCTGTGCTTTCCTCCTTCCTGGGATTTTGTTACTGAATTTCTAGTTGTTCTAGTAGCTTTGGACTCTATCCTTTGACATGTGAAGCCCACAGAATTGTGGTCTCCCACTTGAATTCTAGCCACTCTACACAGTTGGCAGTGAGGTGTGCTTTTCGGGGCCACACTGTATAAATGTGGCTCTCATCTTTCCTTATTCTCACCAGCTTCTGCCTGAGTTTTGTTGCTCTCTTGTTCCTCACACCAATAGCTTTTTTCATATTTTGTCTAATTTTATCATTGTTATCTGCAGGAAGATTACTCAGTACTCAGAGATAATCTTCACTAGAGTAAAGATCTAATTTTAATTATGATATGCACCATTAACATTTGAATTTGGGGTTTGCCCTACTGAACAATCAACAAATTATCTGAGATATGTAAAGTATGAAGTGTATAAAAATAATATTTCAACTATGGAATGAGAAGGAATGGGATTTGACCAAAAACATTCTTCTTTCCAAAACAGAGTATGACTTATGATGTTATATTTTAATAAATGTAGTGTATAAAACTATGGTGATTCAGATTGGATTTTTAGACACAAATAGTCCACCTTTATGACTATATTTCCCTGCCTGTACCATTATACTATCAAAAATGAGATTGATGTAGAAAATCATTGAATGAGGATATAAAACCACAGAAAAAATTTTAATATGAAATAGGAATTTTGAAAAGGTATGAGAAGCTTTGGAAATTTTCAGTTGTTTCTTATCCAGCTGTTTGTAGAAACCAGAATGATTGCACAGAGTTGCATTTTTCCCTCCTTTTTTCTTTTTACTGTGGTATTTCATGGTTGAGAGATCTTTTCTTTTCTTTTTCTTTCTTTTTTTTGAGAGTGCCATGGACTCAGCCTAGCTCACAACAACCTCAAACTCCTGGCCTCAAGCAATCCTCCTGCCTCAGTCTCTGGAGTAGCTGGGACTACAGGTGCCTGCCACCAAGCCCAGCTACTTTATCTTTAGTGGAGACATAGTCTCGCTCTTGCTCAAGCTGGTCTCAAATTTCTGACCCCAAGTAATCCTCTCACCTTGGCCTTCCAGAGTGCTAGAATTACAGGCTTGTGCCAGTGTGCCTGGCCTGTGGTTAAGAACTTTTTAAAACTTGTATGAGTTCACATACACATTATGTTTTGATATAACAGGAAAATTCCAACACTGACTGTAGAAATCTTATGTTCAAGGACAACCTGAAAACTACTCTCCTAAAATAAGATTGTTCCTGGTTATGTGAGTCCCTAATAAATTAAAAGTGACCCATCCAGGGCAGTCTTTTAAAGCTATAGCTAACACTCCTGTGATTAAAAGGGCCAGAAAGGCTGTCTCTAAAAGATACAAACCTGGGATTTATAAACTTTCTTTCTTCTCATAGACATCTCCCTGCATATTCAGCATGGAGAGAAAGCTCATGATCACGTACTGTTACCTATCTAGTTCTAGAGACTCTTATTCAATTACATATGCAACTATGAGACTGGACACTCACACGATTATTTTTGACATGGGCTAAAAGCTTTGATTTGTCTTTTTCTAGCTTTGCCAGTCTTATTGCCTTATTACTCTGATGCAAGCCTCAATCATGGCTGAATGCTTCTGATTTAACTAAGTATCCATCCAGTTTTAGGCTTTGTCCTATAGTACCCATTTTGGCCCAGAAAACACAGTGTTTTTTTCTGGCTGGGCTCCAAGTCAGATTTCACGGGCTTCAGTCTAACCTAGTGTTACAGATACCTGGGCTTTGTTCAGAAATGCTTTGGATCAGCAGTTCTCAACCTGTGGGTCGAGACTCCTTTGGGGGTTAAAGGACCCTTTCACAGGGGTCACTAAATACATCCTGCATATCAGATATTTACATTATGATTGATAACAGTAGCAAAATTACAGTTATGAAGTAGCAATGAAAATAATTTTATGGTTGGGGGTCACCACAACATGAGGAACTGTATTAAAGGGTTGTGGCATTAGGAAGGTTGAGAACCACTGCTTGGATTCACCTTGGAAGTCTTTGGCTGGCTCTGTGACACAACATCCACGCCAAATGTAAAGAAATTGTTTTTCTATATGTGATATTTTATTAATAAGATTACATCAGTTCTAGAAAGCCCAGGAAGCAAGCTCCTCTTTGTGGAGCTCTGACCACCTGGAGAATGTATGTGATAGTTGCACTCCTGATTCTCCACAAGTCTAGAATTTAATGGCACACATGGGACAATATAATCCAGGTGACTTTTACGTGTGAATTACTAACATAAATACCAGTGAGGAGTAAGGAGCACAAGTTACTAATTCTCACCTTAGTTAAACCCTGTGGGTGGCATTGGACAGGGAATCTCCACTGATCAAATACACGAGAGGCTGACAGATAGAGTCATTCCTAAAATCAGAAATGAGAAGCACCTCAGGGTACGTGCCCGGTCAGTGGAAGAGTGCGATGGAAGGAGAGGAAGAAACACCAGAAAGAAACCTTTCTCCAGGTCTGTGCCCATTCTTGTATCAGACCTTTGATGAGACAGAAATTACTAAGTGAGAGGGCTGGCCAATTATCAGAAATCATGTAGAAAACAAGAGAATAAATGAATTAGAGGTACCAAAATTTGGGGTTTGCCAGTATACTGAGGCTAAATTAGTTTACCTTTGACTTAGCTGGCATCATTTTGTCCTTGGCTAAGGCTGACCCCACAGCATGGACGGATATCTGAGCAGGGCTCTGACTATTGCAGTGACTTCGGTGTTTATTGGTAGCCATATTGCACATTTTTAGCATCATCACATGCATCGTTACCACTCTGCAGAGAAGTGAGATACAGTGGAGTCACACTGTATATGCCTTTTGTGAGTCCAATTCAGCTATCCTTCTCATGGAACTAAGATACTGTCAACATATTTGGCATGTGTTTGTTATTATACCGTGCACATCCTACAGACATTGTAAAGAGCAGTAAGTGGAAAGCTATGCACATTTGATTCTTTTCAAGAGTACGTTGGATTAGATGTGGTCTTCTTATTACACATGGATTTTGGAATCTATGTTCTGGTTGAGACAAGATTCTACTCTATAGGGTTCTTGATATGCAAATAAATATGTTCTGTTTGTATTTCATTTATCTTCACACAGGGATTTATTTATATTTATTTCTTATTATACTTATGAAAATAAGTCCTAAAACAATGTTCTAATTAACTATTAATTCTTCACTATATAGACAACTATTTTATTTCTTCATTTATTTATTGTTTTTTTGAGACAAGAGTTTCATTATGTCACCCTTGATAGAGTACCATGGTGTCACAGCTCACAACAACCTCAAATTCTTGGGCTAAATCGATTCTCTTGCCTTAGCCTCCCAAGTACCTGGAACTACAGGTGCCCATCACAACACCTGGCTATTTATTTGTTGTCATTGTTGTTTAACTGGCCCAGGCCAAGTTTGAACCCACCAGCCCCAGTATATGTGGCCGGCACCGTGACCACTGAGCCATGGGCACTGAGCCAACATATAGACAACTATTTTAAATTGCACATGAACTTTATGGACACCCTGTACTCGTGCTAGAGTGTGTGTGTGTGTGTGTGTGTGTGTGTGTGCATTCCATGGAGGCAGAAGGGGTCCCTCCTTCTTTATTTGCCTTAAGGTCTTGGGAACCTAGGAGACCTCAGGACAGTGTGATGCTTAAGTTGGTCGACGAAAGGTGCCCAGCACCATTGATAAGAACACCACAATTGGTATCCCTTTCACAAAAATACTTTTCTTGGCTTCTAAATTTAACTTTCTAAACAAAATCAAAACAAACAAACAAAAAATAAAACCAAGCAAGAAATATTTTGAACAGCAAGAGTGGTGAAATTTTTATTGAATTTTCCAAAAAGGGAATGAGTTGACTAAGCAGAATATGTATGAGTATTTTGGAGGGGAGAGGTAATGAAAAGCATTGAAGCCAACTTTTAAAAAGTTACATGAATGTGGAGAAAGAACCTCATCAATAGAACCTTTTATTGTGGAGATAAATTGCTGAGCAGAAATTCCACGGTCTTTCTTATCCAGGTTGACGCATGGAATCATTTCAAATCACAGAGCCTGGGAAACTGATTGCTATGGAGCCAGAGCCTGGACACGTACCATCAGGCACGTAGCACAAACTGGCAATTACACTGAGGCTTATGTGAAATTTTGCGCATTAATATGACAGAAATACGTGTTTTTCAAAATATATTTGAGAAGACGAGTATAAAATATATATAAATCAATTGCTTTGATTCCTTTGGAAGAAACAAGAGCCTTTAAAAAGATATACTTTATCCACATTACCCAGCCATTCTCATCTCTGTGAAATGAAGGCTTAATAGTTAAAAAATGTATTTAGAATCACAAGTCATGGGAACAGAGTCTACTGACTTCCGTTCAAAGATTAGATCACATCTGATATTCTTGGAATACTTTGGATGTTCCCGTTCCTCAAAAAGAATGCTTCACTGAGCAGTCCCTCCCCTGAGCAGCAGGACACACACACATGCACACAACTTGTTCTATGCCTTTTTCTCTATAACTACAACCAAACACTTTGAACTCTGCAGAAAAATGATATTTAAACTACTTAGAGAAAACTAATGTGCACTACATGACAGGGTGCTCGGCTCTAAGCAAACAAAAGTCATGTTCTAGGAGTGTGATTGGGAAGTCGCTACAAACTGAAAACATTTCCCTATTTTGCTTCTGTGTCCCCAAGAACATGAACTAAACCAACCATGCGATGGTACGGATCATTAAGAAAGATGGGAGAATTGGAAATAAACACTATCTTGCCAGTTTATTGAACTGTGTTATTCTGGTCATTGCATTTTAGGAAACCAAGTCAAACATAGCAGGCTTGCAGCAGAGGAGGCTTCCGTATATAACAAGCTGTGGCTAAATAAATAGAGACTCATCAGGAACGAGTTTACTAGACCAGGGCTCCCTTGTGAAGCTAGAAAAGTTGTAAATATAGGACAAATTACAGGAAGACTTGGTACAGTGGACTGAATGTTTGTATCCTTGCAAAAATCATGTGTTGAAGCTAAATTCTCATTGTGAGGGTATTTGGGGATGGGGCCTTTGAGAGGTAATGAGGTCAGGGTGAGGAGCTCTCATGGTGGGACTGGGGTCCTTATCTAGAGATGGGAAGGAGTTTGCTTCCTCTCCACCACATGGGACCCCATGATAGCACAGCTGTCTACACAGCAGGAAGCAGACCCGTTTCAGACTCTGCATCTGCCAAAGCCTTGACTTTGGACTTCCAGAAATTCTGTTTCCAGAATTGTGAGAAATTCATTTCTTCTGTCAGAGGCACTCAGCCTGTGACATGCAGCCCGAACAGACTGAGGCAGTGTTTTGTGCGGTCTTTACTCAGTGGGGAAGTACTAGGGCTTGGGGAGTCACCGTGACACCACAATTAAGGGTATACACTTTAACCTTAGATGGTCTTGGGTTTGAATCCCAGTTTAGGGCATTTGCTGAAAGTGATTTTAGGAAAGTTAAAAGCTCCCTGGAGCTTCATTTTTTCTTTTCTTTTCTTTCTTTCTTTCTTTTTTTAATTTATTAAATCATAGCTGTGTACATTAATGTAATCAGTGTGCTGGTTTTATAGACAATTTGAAATACTTTCATCAAACTGTTTAACATAGCCTTCATGGGCTTCATTTTTTTTGAATCTGTAAAATAGAGGTGTTGATGTTATCTATCTCACTAGGCTATGAGAATTAAATGAGGTAATGGATGGAAACATCTAACATGGGGCCCAGCACATAGTAAAAGATCAACAGCGGGTAACTAGTAATATGATTCATGGATAAGAGTGCCTGTAATAGGATTACCAAAAGAAACTTGGTGGCTCCAATCCTGCCTAGAAATCTTGTCCTCGACAAGGATCAAACATTTTCTGAAAAGAGTCAGATAGTAAATATGAGGTCCGAAAATTAAGTTCGTGAACTCGTCCTAGACAAAGTACTACACACCTCATTGCTGAATGCCACTACTGTCACTTTCAAAGTACTCTGCTGGCCATCTGGTGACTGTAGTGATAATTAGCAATAAGGTATGAGATACCTAGGAAATGGTATCCTTTTTCTAGGATGAGTTCACTAACTTAATTGTCAGGCCACTGTACGGCAATAGCTCTGATGGCCATTTCATTCCAGCAAAAGAGTTCCAAAATTGCTTTAAAGGGTGGACTGGGCACTGGCATCAGTGCATAGCTCCCTGAGGGGAGTACCCTGAAGGTGACCATAATGATAAGTCAACAATGGGGCGTGTAGCACTTTTTCTAGAAAGAATTTGGGCACTTAATTGTCCGACCTCATATTTTAGGTTTTGTGGGTCTTATTGTTTATATTGTAAATAAACTCTGCCCTTTAGCACGAAAGCAGCCACAAATAATCTATAAATGAATGGCATAGTTGTGTTCCAGATTAAACTTTATTTATGTACATTGGATTTGAATTTCACATAATTTTTTCATGTTTCACTAAATATTATTCTTCCTTCATCTTTTTTTCCAACCATTAAAAAAGGTAAAAACCATTCTTTTCTCCCATTCTTTACAAAAACAAGTGGGTCAGATTTGGCCCATAGGTTGTAGTTTGCCTGCTGCTACAATAATAAAAAAAAACAAAACCAGTTAACTTACTTTGTGTGTGTGTGTGAGAGGGAGAGAGAGAGAGAGAGAATCTTGCTTTGTCACAAAACATAAAGCATGGTGGCATCATCATTGTAGCTCACTGCAGACTCAAACTTCTGGGCTCAAGTGATTTTCCTGCTTTTGCCCACTGAGTAGCTGGGACAAAAGGTGTATGCCACCATGCTGGGCTAATTTTTCTATTTTTAGTAGAGACAGAATCTTGCTCTTGCTCAAGCTGGTCTGAATTCCTGGCCTTTAATGATCCTCCCACCTTGGCCTCCCAAAGTACTAGGATTAGAGGCACCAGCCACCACACCTGGCCACTCAATTCTGATAATATTGAGAGCAGTCTCAATTTGTGTATATCCTCAATCAAGGACCCACATAGTTTACTGCTAAATGTGCTGGCTAGCATCTATGTGTTAGGTTAAAGTGAAATAAAATATATTTGAAAAGCATAGAAAATTTGCAGGACTCCATCTTGATTCTGATCATCTGTAGCCCTATAGAACAAGGTGGGGAAGAGAATTTTTTTTTAAAATTAAAACATTGACTTTTAAGCTGAAGAAAATTATCTGTCTTGATAGCAACATGGTGGCAAAATATATAATTAAAAGTTGTTCTGTGTGAAGAAAGAAGCACATGACAATAAAAGTGCCTCAGGCTCTTGAAAATCATGATGGGACCTTTACTCTCAGGTTGCAACTCTGCCATGAGTAGCAAAGGAAACCAAGAAAACACAAGTTAGAATCTTTGCCCCTTCCCAGCCTTACTGATTAGCCCCTCCCTGTGGCCTAAAATTGGGAAAGGGTGTCCTGGACCTCGGCCCTGAGGTGCCAGCAACCCATTGGTATCTAAGTTCCAGTTATATAAATCTTTATTTTGTAAAAATAAATAAATAATAAAGAAAAAGTAAATAAGTAACGGCAAGTAAAATAAATAAATAGATAATCCACCTTTCTGCTCCAGATCCGACCTTCCAAGGCACTTTCCCCAAGACTACCTGTCAATGGACTGACGTTGCAAAGCAGATGCGGCGGACCCAGTAGAAGCAGCGGCCCCTTCCAGAGCAGCACCTCAGATCCCAGGTGGAGCCCACCCTGCAACCATGGAACTCACCTTTGGGAGAATGTCTGAGCCTGGCTTATATGAAGTGATACTCAGTCATCCTTGCACAGGGCCTCTGAGACTGCTCTAGATTGGAAGGATCCACTCACCAGCTTACAGGTTGAAGGAATGCAGGGTTTTGGGTTTTTTTTTAATTTTAAAATTTTATATCTGCGCTTCCATAGATACAATTTTTCAGGAATTGTGAATCAGTTCTATAAAAGGAAAGGAAGTCGGAGGCGGGTTTCAGGCTCTAGGCAGCATAAGTAGCAAATGTAGTACCAGTAGGTCCCTATGCCCCGCCACTCAGAGAGCTGTCCATCCAAAACTGTAGGGTCATCTCACAACACCACATGGCAGGTGTCCACTGTAGTGGTGGAAGACTCTGACAGCAGGGCTTCCTGACGAGGGACCGTACCAGGACCTAGCCCTAGACAAGACCCCTTCCCTGGCCTCTGGTGGCTAGAAGCCCCAGAGCTCAGGTTCCTGACTCCAGAAAAGCTAGAGTAGTGAGCATTTAGAACAGCAGCCGCAACCATGTCATAATTTACAGAAGCAGCTTCCTGGGTTATGTGACTTTTTGTTCTGGACTAGGGGTCAGAGTCAGCATGAATGGATCAGTTCTCTGAGCCAGCAAGAGAAGGTTCTGCAACAGGGGAGTCTCCGTGGGAGCTGGTTGGTAGTGACCCAACAGCAAGTGGAGGATTCAGTTTCCATAGGGAATTGCAGTAAATGAGATAGGAAAGTTTGCTATTGTCCCACCATGGTGAACTGCCATGTTTTCCAACATGGTATCGAAAATTTCCACTAGAATTAGCAATTTTTGTATATAAGTTATTTTGGAAATGGGCTTGACTTTAAATTTCCTCCATGAAGTAGTCTATACTTTCATAATCTCGAAGTTCCCTTCTGCAGTCTCTCTCAAGCAACGATGGAACTCAGTAGTATATTTAGAGGTCTTCTTTTCCATGTATCTGTTTAGAATTCAGAAGACTTGGGCTTGGGCTTTTTTGCATATGGTTTCCAGGAAAGATGATGCTGGAGTCACATGCCAGTCCTCACTCAGTAGATCTGACAGGTCAACAGGTAATACAGGCACCTGCTCAGGAGCCACACAACCAGAGTCCCCATGAGACAGGTCTGTCATTACCCAGTCAATGCCTTCTAAGAGACTGGCATGGTAGAGTCAGCCTCAGAATGAGCTTTATAGCATCTGATCTAGACAGCGTGTGGGATCACACTCTCCTCTAGGCAATAGGTGCTGTCCATTCTGCCTCAACTAGGAGCTTGTCTTTTTTGTAAGTGTAACTTAACAATAGAGATAATATCCCAGGTGGCAACTTGACATGAAATATATTTATAGTTATAACCTTAACATTCCTGGAGGGCTGACTGCTGAGAACAACTGGCAATATTTCCAGTAAAATTCACTGTTATGTCTAGAGGGGAGGCAATGGTTGCCTCCCTTTTTGTCCACTCAAAACAGACCCAAGATGAGCTACTGATACTCTCTTTGCCATCTTTTCATTATCTTCCCCCCCACCACCATATTAATGTTTTATCCATACAGATACTAATATGCCTGGAACCACTGGGAATTGGGCTCCTGTGGTGGTTTAAGTGATGAGAGTTTGGAAACCACTAGTAGGGATAATTTGCTATTGGAAACTAGAGAAATTGTGGGCAGGGTGGGAAAAGGGGCTTTTGAGCTATGAAGATGATGGGTAGGTCTCACTGGGGACACGTATGGGTTTGCCGAGTCAGCATTGTGGACTCAAAGCTATTTTTCTGGTGACAGAGTTACTTCAGCCATGGAAAGATGGAAGTCTTCTTCACTAAAGTAGGCTTTCTATGTAGAGTTCATAGCTATAGACCAAGAAAGGGAGAAATCAGCCATGTTGCTTTCAGACACATGGGTGGCTGAGGCATCCACTTGGCAGTGGGAGGGTTTGGGGAAGCAGAGTTGAGGCACCCTGTGATCAAGAGATGCCAGATAACCTTGTACTTGGCGTGCACCAAAGATCTGCCTGAACTGTCATTTTAGTGAAACTAATTAGGAAGGAAGGAGAGGATGGGGCGACCATAGAGGTTGTACTATGAAGACTCTCAGAAAATACCAGGCAGGGATGAGGGAGAACCTGGTGAGTGGGCAGTGCTGACCAGCCGGGTTGTGGAGGGAAGAATGAATAGGATTTCATGCTCCATCCAGGACCCTACCATATTCTCGCCAGGACTTTGGTCACAAACAGTATTCTCTAATTTGCTTCCAGAATGACTAGGTTGGCCGTGGGCAGGATTGCTGTGGCCCCCAGAGACAAATCCCCTAACATCCAGGAAATCACCTGAGCAACTGACGTGGATCTTTTGAGTGGAAATCAGCTGTGTCTGTCTTAGTTTTGGTAAAGAGGGACATCTGATACATAACAGGACCCTGAGGGGGAGAAACTCAGCAAACACCCCTCCTCCAACCCTGGAAGAGAGACTTTGTGTGGAGGGGAGGTGGGAGTATATTAGATTAAATTTAGAGGTTGATGTGTTTCCTTGCCATCTAGTTTTAAATTTCCCAACTGCTAGATTTTCTAGAAAATACGTAACAAACTGTAGTTCTTGGCACCTTAGTGGATTGTGAAATCAATCTTAGTGGGGCATGACCAATGTTTTTGTTTGGTTTTAAAATTTTTATTATGGAAGACATCAAATGCATAAAATATTAAAATGAAATAGTCTCACAAACCTCCACGTGTCTGTCACCCGGTCTGACATGACTGGCTGACGATCATATCCAACCTTGTTTTGTCTAGCCTAGTCCTCTGTTCCAATTGTTTTCAATCAAGTTCCAGACCTTATATTGCTTCATCTGTGAATATTTTTGTGTGTATCACTAAGAGATGATCAGTACCACTTTTAAATGACATACAGGACAGAGAGTGGAAGTTAAGTAATCAAATATTTTATTAAACTTTTGTTTTAGTTGCCTGTGTGTGCCTACATGTGCACTTGGCTATATTGTGAACTGTTTTTCTCACAGTGAATTTCAAAAAAAAAATTGAAAGTCACTGTTCTAGAAAAAACTCTGTGAAGACCCATGATCCACTGGCAAGCTCAGCCTTCTACCCAGCTACCCCCAAATCTGGCTCAACTCAATAGGAGGGTTGGAGTAGGCTGCTGGGGTGGGTTCTGAGTTTAGAAGGTGACCTGGACAGGGTGATGCCCTCTTTTCAGAGGACAGAAAAGCCTTCCTCAGGGAGAATTTGTGACTGGGGTAAAAGAAAAAGAATAGTATAACAAAGTGTGTGGCCTCCCCCATCCTTTCTAAGGAGGTCTTGGAGCTTGGCTTTGTGTTGCTGTTTGGAATAAAAGATGAATTGAAGGAGGCCTAGAAAAGCTAATTGTGTCTCGTTAGTGAAGGGCTGAACAGAAGCGGGGAAGAGAGAGGGAAACAGCCAACTCTGGGAGAGTTTAGGAGAGTTGGTGAAGAAAGGGGGGGGAATAAGCCAGGAGAGATTTCTGAGCGGCTGCCGTGGAGACAGGCACGGATGGCTAGAGAGGGATTTGGGGATAATTTGCCATGAGTAATGCAGTGTATCTTGCCTTAGGCCTGTTTTGAAAACCTCGGTTGAATTTTAAAATCCCTTTCCGTGCTCTTTGGACATTGAACTAGGGTTTCTATTGAGCTCCCCTAAGAAGAGGCAGCTCAGGTTGTAGGAGTCAGAGTGAATCTGGGGGCCAGTGGGGAGGCTTGGAATTTGAGCCATTCAGTGAGGGGCTGGAGCTTGGACCAGGATGAAGATGCTGAAGCAGAGAAGGGGTATGTGTTGAAGGCAGCTGCAGGGTATGTTTTGAAGGTAGGATCATTAGGGCTGATGACCGGATTGGAAGTGAGATGAGAGAAGAGAGGAATCAAGATAACTTCTCTATTTCAGGAACGGAATTGGTGAGGAGGCCATTTATGAGGTAAGGAAGAAGGTAAGAGGGATAGAATGTCTGGGTCATGCTCAGTTTGAGACACTTATTAAGATATCTAAGTTGAAGGGCCAAGTAGGTGGCTGAATATATACAAGTCTGGGGTTCTGGGGAGAGAGACCAAGTCTAGAGGTACAGATTCCTGGGTCATTGGCTCAGAGGTGGTATTTTAAGCTGAGGGCCTGGTTGAAATACCAGGAACACATTTGCTTCCTGAAGAAAGTGAGGAAGAAGTCATTGTTAAGGAGATGGGATCCAGAGTTCAAGTGGATGACAGGGCAACCCCTGGGATACTTCAGAGAAGCAAGAGAGAAGATGGAGAATTTTACACAGACACAGACATGGAGGTCAGGAGCCTGCATCCTAGGTTGAGAATGGAGTTTTTCTTCAATTATTTCTATTTTCTCAGTGAAAAAAGAGAAAAAGTGATGCGTGTAGAGTGAACACAGAGGGGGAAGGTGTTAGAAGTTTGAAATTTTTGATCAATTATTTGCTTACTATCTTCCCACAACTGTCAGCCCCATGGAAGCAGAGGTTGGGTCTGTCCTGTTCATCGCTTGTTCCTCATGTCTTACAAGTTGCTGCACGTATGGAAATTGTTCAGTAAACGATGGTTAAGTGACTAAAAGAGTCAGTGATTGAAGGAGCATTAGACATCTCTTCCAGGTATTTATTCCTGTGTAACAAACTACCCTAAAACTTTGTGGCTCAAATCAAGCATTTATTATTCTCTCTCACCATTCTGCAATCTTGATGAGCTCAGCTGGCAGGTGTCACTTGGGATGTATCAGATGGTTGCAGCTGAGGCTGACGTGATCTTCTTTATTTGCCTGGTGCCTGGGCTGTGATGGGCAGTGGGAGGCGTCTCTCTCTCCGTATGGCTTCTCCTTGCTTGCTAGCTCCGTCTCCCTTATAGCTCAACATTTTAGACAGTGGGATTTCTTTCATACAGGCTGGCTTTCCCCAGGGCTGGCTTCTCCCTGAACCAGTGATTCAAGAGACCCAGGTAGAAGCTGTCAGTCTTCTTAAAACCTAGTCTTAGAAGTCACACCCATTCTATTCCTTTGGTCAAACTAGTCACATATCAACCCAGATTCAAGGGAGGGGAAAGGATAGAATCCCTCTCAGTGTGGGGAGGGAGCAATACAGCATTCTTGGAGAAAGGCTATGCCATCTATGTAAATGTATCTTATAGACCTGGAATTAGGTGAAAGCATAGAACTAGAGATTGAAAATAGAAATCTTAGGCAGAAATAACAGAGTCACGTTCTCAAAAACAGATTAGATCCCTCAAGAGGGGCAGTTCTCAAACTGTGGGTCACGACCCCTTTTTAACAATGAAAATACGCTGCAGCATTAGGAAGATTGAGAACCACTCCTCAAGGGAGAGATGGTAAGAAGGTTGCCCTTGGAGGACCTCCCACTTCTGTCAACCAAAGGTAAAAAGGAGGAGAGAGGGAGGAGGAGGAAATGGAGGAAGAAAGGAAGAGGGAGACGAGGTAAGCGGTGGTGGTAGAAGGAATATTAGAAAATTTGGTATCTAACTTTGGCTTGTGGAATATAAATATGAACTCAGTCATCTGAAGGGTGAAATTGAATTCTCCCATCTGTTTTTAGGGACTTCTAAGTCTATTTGACAAAATTAATTGTAGTTGCTGCTCCCGCCCTGGAGCAGAAGCTAAAATCTTCTGTGTGGATTTTATACCTGAGGTTGTTCCAGCCCGGTTGGGTTCAAGCGCTGACAGTGTAGGATGGTACCATTGATTCTATCAGTAAATAATGCCATTCACACACCTCACTGCAGTGCTCGACTGAATTTCACAAGGCTTTCCAAAAGCAGTGCCATTGGTTCAGTTCTGAGTTTTTAAAAGGACAATAATTATGCCAGATTTCAAGCTGGGTTTGGACAAGTTTCACTTATCTGGCTCAATTATTTTCTTTTTTTCTTTGCCAATTAAGCCAATTCCTGGGTATGCTTTGTATCTGAGTCTCAGTTTTCGTTGGGAAATAAGATTTTATCTTTGCACTGTTGGAAAAGAGAAAAGATAAAACAGCAGTTTTTGTCAAAAAGAAAGGTGAATTCAATGTCAAATGGTGGAACTGCAAAATTAGAGGGCCAGAGGCTCTAACGAGGAGGAGCTCAGAGGACAGAGAACAGAAGGGAGCAGCCGGGATTGAAGGGAGAGGAAGTCAGATGCCTCAGCTGATCTGATATGTTTTCCTTAGAAACCTTTCCAGGATCTAGTCGGACTCGCTCCTTGCATCCAAGAAAAATACTGCACTTAATCACGTTATTTATGGTAGAATCATACAGTGTGTGTAATTAAAAAAAAAGATAGCTAAATTAATGTGAAGTTAGAAGCCTTTTATACTACATATGTTCACATTCTTACCCAGATACTTATTGACTTCTGCTCAGAGCTCCGTGTTAAGACAACTCAGAGGCTCGGTTTTGACCCTGAGTCTGTGAACTGTTTGTTTTTCAGTTAAATTTCCCATGATGAGCAGGCCTAGGATGTTGGTGCTGGAATGTACTTCTCAGCTCTCCATTCTGACCCTTTTAACAATTGAGGACACACAGGTACTAGGATCTAAATGATAAACTTACTCATTTTGTTTGAAAGACTGAATTTCACAAGACATTTTGTAGATGAAATTGTACAGATACCTTCAAAATGTCATTAGTAGTCAATGTATTATTCCTCCACTCTATACCATCCAAATAAACTTAGCCTTGTCATAAGTATTTTGAACTAAGCCACAACAAAGTGAGAGATGTCTTTTGAACCCCACTTCCAATGTCTTTGAAGTCATCCTCCTGGGCTTTGCAAACTTCTGGCAAAGTTTGAGTTTTAAAAAGGACAATAATTATGCCAGATTTAAAGCTAGGTTTGGACAAGATTCACTTATCTGGCCCTGTCTTTTAAATCTAAATAGAGAATATCTACCTAGGGATGTTGTATCAGTTAGGGTAACCTCACTGCTTTCATGAATAAAACTCCTAATGCGTGGCTTAGCAAGATCCTCGCACCTTGGAAAGTTATTTAGCCACTTAGTGTGTCAGTGACCTCACCTGTCAAATGGGGATAGTATTAGCAGGTGCCTCAAAATGGTGTTTTGTGTCTTAAAGGAGCCAATATTTTAAAAGTCCTTTACCAGGGCCTGGCACACTGTAAACCTAGATAAGCAGCTATTGAATGAATGAATAAGTAAATGAATGAACAAAAATTGGTTTCCTGCTCACTCACCGTCTGGCGTGGGTGTTTGTGATCTGGTGATTTTCTCTGAGGTCATTCATTCGTTCCCTTCCCTTCCCTTTGAGGCTCTGCTGCCCTGGAGGTGCTCAGGGCCCTTTCCATCCCTCCCAGTCTCAGGCACTTGGTGCCTCCTCCCCTCTCCAACATCAAAATTGGAGATGGCCTAAGGTTGGCCACCTGGGGGAAAGTTACTGATTTAGCAGCCGCAGCAAAGAGGCTGTCTGTGTGAGAGGTGTAGATATCCACACCCACCCTACTGGCTTCTTTTGAGAATTACCAAAAATAGCACATGGGAAGCACCTGACACCTGGTACCGCCCCGTAGGAGCTGCCGCTGACTCTCACTGCGTGCTTGCACGCATCTGCTGTATTTTAGTTGCTCTTCTGTTGCTTTTCTTCCTTCTTCCCCCAGCCTTCCAAATAGTGCGTGTACTAGACACTATTTTTGTTGGTATTTAATGGCATCTTCCGCAGTGCCATGTCTTATTTCTCCATACGTGCCCCACCTAATCTGTGCCCTATGAATTAGTTTGAGCTCTGAAAGAAACCTCCCGGATAAGGATGGGTGGCATGCATGGGCTTCTTCTTCACTGACAGAGGCACCGCCGCAGATCAGTTTGCGTTGAATTCTCTCCTCGTTTCTCTCTGAGCTTCCTGGTAAAGGAAGAGAAACTGTGACAGGGAAGCCACCTTCTCAGGCAGGAGAACGTCATGTCTGCCACGCGTGGGCCATTTTTCTTGTTACATAAATACTGTGGTCATCTCAGTTGCATTTGCCTCTTTGGGGGTGGGAAGGGCAAAAGTGAGACAGCTGTCATTCTGGGATGTGCGCTGGCTCCCAAGCTGAGCCTTCCGCCATGGTGCTACCAGTTTGGGTGACCTCAGGACAGTGCCTGGTCATTTACTGTGCTGGGCAAAAATCAGGCTTTCTTAGGTCACTGAAAGTTGATTGGCATTGAGGACAGATTTGTTTTAATGGAAGGACCAAGTGTCTAGACCAGACTCTTAGGCTCACAGAGTAAGTCAGAGCCTTGGGCTCTGGAGTCAGTCAGAACCACATCATTATCTTGCCTTTGTGGAGTGGGGTGACCCTGGGCAGGTCACCTAACCTTCCTGAGCCTCACCTGGGAGATGGAGATACTGCCACTGACCTCCAAGAGGGCATCCAACACAAGTTAGATAGCAGACTAAAGTAGGGTGACCAGACGTCCCGATTTTGGCGGGACAGTCCCGCTTTGTCCCGTGTCCCGCGGCATTTTTAAAAAGTCCCAATTTTTGGAAAGAATGCACGAACGGGCTGGAGAACAAGAAGGGAATATACAGTTTTCGGCCGCCATATGGCTATTTCGCCAGAATATGAGTTTTATATTATTTTTGTTAATTTTATAATGTTAAACTGTAATAAATAATTGCTGAGAAGTGATTATTGAGAACTGCTTATCAGACTTTGCATTGTTGTCAGGCCCTGCCCCGCACCCCCACTCCGTCCTCCACCATGTTGTC